>WEIS01010772.1:0-21961 GCA_013389965.1 Todus mexicanus
CCTTAGCCTCTCTTAAGAATAGTTAGCTGAGATAGACTTCTGTTAAGATGAAATTAAAGATCATATTTATAATGTTTTGAACCAATAAAATCAATCGTATGCTGATTAGGTTTTCCTTCCTCTTTAGTCTTGTAATGAAGACATTAGAGTGAGAAGAGAGAGAACAGCCTTTAATTTTTTGGGTGGTGGTCGTGCTTTGTCCACCACATTGGAGCACTGGCAACGATTAATGGGCTGAAATTTCACAAGTCCAAATGTTGGATTCTGCACCTAATGCAATGACAGGATGCATTCAAAGCTGTGCTGGGGGAGATTCAGACTGGACATGAGGAAGTGTTTCTTTGCCAAGAGGGTGGTCAAACACTAGAACAGGCTTCCTAGAGAGGTGGTCGGTGCCCCACACCTGTCGGTGTTTAAAAGGCATTTGGACAGTGGCCTTAACAGCACACTTTTAACGTTTGGTCAGCCCTGAATTGGTCAGGCAGTTGGACTAGATGATCGTTGTGGGTCCCTTCCAACTCAAATAGTCTGTTATGTTCTTTCCATCTCTGACTTTGCATCCTTCTTTCTCTTCCCTTCCTTACACAGCATTTATAATTCCTGTGCTACCATTAGTGCTGTACCTGCTTTCCACGTGTTTGCCTGCTGTGTGGAGTTTTAGAGCAGTAAAGGGCCTTCACATCCACGTAGTAGCTATGAAATCAATCAGTGCCTCTTTATCAGGACTCTGCTATGGAGAAACCCACGTTAATAGGTACACTTTTCCCACATGCAACCTCCTTTGCCATCTCTATTTCCTGCTCTGTGATGCAACAGATAGACCTTAACACATGGGCTCAGAATAAAAGCAAGAGACCTGCAGATTTCTTCTGATACTGTAAAAAATGTCATTTATTTCTCAATATTTTGGTATCTCACTGGGGAAAAAGAAATATTCCTTGTGGAAGACTTTAGTTAATCAGAATTTGTGTTTGGGCTTGATAAACATGAGTCCTGTTGAAGTCAATAAAAACTTCCCTAATTTTGGAATCAAAAGATGTTTTATGTCTGATTCACACAGAACAAACAGGTCATTGTGGGTGTATTCTGCAGTATGACAAGGTGTGTGTTCCAAGCTGCTTGGGCCATCAGTTGCAACTTGCTGTCTGACTAAGACTCTATAAAGTTTCAATTTACCATATTCATAGATCTGAAAAGCAATTTTGGAAAATTATTCATATATTCATATCAAGGAAGACGACCCTTCAAACCTGATATTAAACAAGTCCTTTGCTATTAAGGGACTACAGATGAAAAGGAAAAGGCAGGAGAAGCAGTAGGGGAAAGGGCTTGGGAAAAAAGTGAGAAGGGAAAGTAACAAAGATTAATGTCTAATAAAAACTGTCTATATCTATTCATATTGTATTCTGCTTGTTCTAAGTTACCCACTGAGCCCAGGGTGAATTGCCTCATACTTGCTCATCTGTTCTTCTCTACTCTCAACTGATTTTTGACTGCATTGCAGACATTGCAGATGATCTTAATTGCAAATATTTATATGAATGTAGACTGCTGGACTCTGCCCAGGATTCCTAGAATGAGTTCATAACTAAATGAATGATTTATAGAATAGAAGAGGGAACATGTTCATCTGAGCAACTATGTTGCCAGGGACAGACAGCAGTGTTTCATTTCTGGGTTTGGATTAGAAATTAGGATCAACCAGAATGCTTGAGGGATTTGGGGGGTCCTTTTGTTTGTTTGGTCATTTAAATAGAAAACTATGATCTGACATGTATTTTAACATTTTAAAGAAATAAAGGAAAATACGTACTGTAAGAATTTGATGTATTCTGCAGAGGGGGAAGAGTCTCCTTATATATGCATTACCCACTAGGTTTTCTTTTGCAAGACCCTGCCTACTTGCTCATTTGATAGCTTCCTTTTTTAGTTTCATTTGCTTTCTGCTGGGCAAGTCACATAATTTTTGTCCCAGATTTTCTTTTCACTGATACTCTATACCATCCATTTATTGTCTACGTATTTCTGCACTCTCTGGGAGAGAGAATTTCTATTTGTATTTGTGCAGCAACTTATTTAGTACGTATGTGATGATCCAGTTGTGATCTTCGGTTCCATTCTGCCTCTAGCATCACATGCTTTCTTTTAACATAAAATAATAGTTGTCTTACAGAGATTTTAGGCCAATAAATAAATTGTTTGCAAATGCCATGGTGGAATAAAGCTGTGGAGCTTTATAATATCTGTGTGCATTATTTTGTTGCAAACATCAGTTTTGCTATTAGTACTTAGACAAATTACACACTAGAGAAAGTGTGTGGTTTGTTGACTTTCTCTGCATGTTGCCCATTACTTTAAAGAACTGGCTAGAAATTAACTTTGCTGAGCTTTTATATCAAGTCACTGACACAGAGTTATATGTTGCCAGTTTAATTCTATGCTTCCATTTTTTGTTCATTAATTGAAGTCGTAATGACAAAAGTTTCAGCTTTAATTTGTCTGGTGCAGTGTTATAATAGTTTCAATATCAAAGTCATGCAGAAAGATGTCCTCTGTTTCACTACAGGAGGTTTTTCCTAATGCAATAGATTGGTGTGAAATGAATATTTGATTTAATTTTCTGTAACTGATAATATTTATGTCCTAATACGAACAAAGGTATTTTACTTTCGTGAAGTTTCCCTTAATAGGGAGATTATTTCAGTTTTGTCTAGAGATAAAGTATCGAGTATCTTCTTAATAGGGAAGTTTGGTGAAGACTTATCACATAATCACACAGAATCACAGAATGTTAGGGGTTGGAAGGGACCTCAGATGATCATCTAGTGCAACTGCCCTGCCAGAACACAAACTCCTAGATGAGGTCGCACAGGAACAAAATCCAGGCAGGTTTTGAATGTCTCCAGAGAAGGTGACTCCACCAGCTCTCTGGGCAGCCTGTTCCAGTGCTCTGTCACCCTGACCGTGAAAGAGTTTCTTCTTATGTTTACGTGGAACCTCCTATGCACCAGCTTGCACCCACTGCCCCTCGTTGTAGCAGTGGATGTCACTGAGAAGTGCCTGGCTCCATCCTCCTGACACTCGACCTTTATGTATTTATAAACATTAATGAGGTCACCCCTCAGTCTCCTCGTCTCCAAGCTAGAGAGCCCCAGCTCCCTCAGCCTTTCCCCTTAAAGGAAATTGTTCCACTCCCTTAATATCTTGGTGGCTCTGCACTGAACTCTCTCCAGTAGTTCCCTGTCCTTCTTGAACTGGGGTGCCCAGAACTGGATACAGTATTCCAGGTGGGGCCTCACCAGCGCAGAGCAGAGAGGGAGGAGAACCTCCCTTGACCTGCTGACCACACTCTTCTTAATGTATCCTAGGATGCCGCTGGCCTTCTTAGAATCACAGAATTGTCAGGGTTGGAAAGGACCTCAAAGATCATCTAGTTCTAACCCCCCTGCCATGAGCGGGGACACCTCCCACTAGAGCAGGTTGCTCAGAGCCCCATCCAGCCTGGCCTTAGAGGCTTCTAGGGATGGGGCTTCTACTACCTCCGTGGGCAACCTGTGCCAGTGTCTCACTATCCTCATGGTAAAGAACTTCTTTCTGGCCATGATGGCGCATTGTTGGCTCATGGTCATCTTCTTATCCATCAGGTCTCTTAGGTATTTTTCCCCAGAGCTGCTCTCCCAGCAGATCATCCCCCAGCCTGTAGTGATACATGCAGTTGTTCTTCCCCAGATGCAAGATTTCACATTTGCCCTTGTAATAGACTGAGAGCAAAGAGGGGAAATTGTATAGGAATAGTTAAGTATCGGTGAAAGACCCCAGCAGCTGTGTGTAGTTATGTTCTGCTTTACCAAAGTAAAAGGTTTCTTTCTTTTCACCTGGTAGAGTACCATATGGTAGAATGCCTTTTCTGATCACCTTAGTCATAAAAGACTGTGTAATGAGGACATGGCTTATAACCAGCTTACGAGAGTCTCTTTGAAACATTTGAATACCATGGGCAAGAGTCATCATTTGCCTCGCTAATGTGGACTCGGCCATCTGGTGGCATAGCTCCTGAAGTGGCACAATGCGCTGCCCTAGCCGTTAGATTTGTTAGAGTGAGTTCTGGTCACCTAATGCAAAAATTTATCACTAGCAGGTTATTTTTGTTCTGCTTGAGTCAAAAGAGGGGAAGGAGGGGAGAAGAGAAATGCTTATTTGCATAATTACAAGCAGCTGAGATGTGACATTTGACAAAATGACTTCCATAAAAAAAGGGAGTAAAAGCTGTTTAATCTAGTATCGAAAATTGAACGCGTATGATTTGGTCATGCTCAGTTTTTTACCTGTAATGCCGCATACTCGAGGCAGTAAACACTGTGCTAAATTCATGCTATGCAACGTTTTGGAAATAGATGGGAAACTTCAGTTTACATTTTTATGTGTTAACATAAACAACAGAAACTTCCAAAAGCAAACGTAGTTGGGTGAAGATGGCATTACATTGTTAACTCTTCCTAGTTTGCTTTGATAGCATGCCAAAAAACCTTAATGAGGTTTGTTCGCAACTTGAGAAAAATAGAACAGCTCTCTTAGAAAAGTTACATTAAAAAATATATATTAGTATGTCACTACTGTGTAAGTTAAATATTGAAGATCTCAGTGTTGTTTATAAGCGATTTAAAAAAATCTCAGCATTTACTGAAAGAGTAGAGTGCTCTGTGGTTTTGCAAGACAACAGGGAACTGATATTTAAAGATGAACCTTGTCAGAGACCCCAGTCTTGTAGATTTTTGGACTGTACATACAATTTACGTTTGAATCTGCAACGACATGTAATAGAGTAGGGATTAAAAATAGTTTGTATGATTCGAAATAAGAGTATTTACAGGGCAAAAGGATTAGTTCAGAATTACTTAAAATATCTGCTAGGCTTCTGGTTTTGGTGAGCCTGAAGGAGAACACATCACAGACACCTTCAGATGTGGAAGAAATTTCACTTGGAAGCTAGGACTAGTCTCCCCTGATGCTGTGAAATTGAAACCAGAATCATGGCTGTGGGAATGATACTACACAGGCTGAAACATTCCTTAGGTTCGCAGTATTTTTTGTGACTAAGCAAAAAAATGGGATGGGGTTGGTCAAACTTAGTATGTTGTCGTTTCTTGAAAAAGCTTTTCATTTTCTAATGGGCGTATCACTTCTAGAAGCAATTTCTAGTTAAGCTAAGTACCTTCTAGAAGCTAAAGCAAGCAAAGCAAGCACAAGTTCTCAGTAGATAGATCATTGTTTACTTTGCAGTTTATGTTCTCTTGGTTATAGTTTGGCTCTGTCCCTTAACATCTAGCTCCTGAGAGATGAAACCAATGCACCTAATTATGGGAATGACACTGTCTGAGACTGATGCAAATAGTTGCTTGTTCCTACTCTTTCTTTCCAGTCGATCTGTGGTAGGGGTTCCCTAGGGAGAGGGGTGTAGAAGGGGTAAAGATGGGAACAGCATTGCTGCAGCTTGACATCCACCAGAAGGAGACATGCAGGCAGGGAAGCAGGATTGCTGTAGCTTCCCAGATGTATGACTTGTTCCAGTCTCCTTCAATTACCATTATCCAAAATTGCCCTTTAAGCATTGCGAGACCTCAACTACTTTATTCCCCCACACACACTTTCATATTGGATGCATGGCTAAAGGAAACCCTTTTAAATTACAGTTCTGTGGCTTGATTGAGAGGAGGTCAAGTTAAATAGGTCCTTACTGCCTTGAAAAACAATTTATATGAAAATAACTTCAGGAATTTATTTGTGTTTCCTTCTAGGTGGCATTAAGTGTCCTGTTTGCAGCTTTGTGTATGGTACAAAATGGGAGTTCAACAGACATCTTAAGAACAAGCATGGAATGAAACTAGTGGAACATGATGGCGAGACCAAGTGGGAGGTAATGCAAAGCTGCCATGGCTTTGGCACCAAAATATAAAATAATTCTAGGGAGAAAAGTAAGGATAAGAAGTATTCAGAAATGTTCTTGACTTTCTGAGATCATATGAGTTCATCTCCATGTTGAATGCATACATTGCTATGGCTGGTAAGCTTGACTACTTTAATATCTGAGAGGATTAACAACCTCGTAAGTTCTTATTCCTGCATTTTAGGGCTCTAGTCCTCTATTTGCAGCAGAAAGTGTGAAAGTTTTAGCAAAAAAATGTGACATTGAAAAACTTACCATATTTTGTTACGTGCCAAATATTTTCTGGTGTTAACTGCAAGATGCACAAAGCTTCTGTTGAATTAGTGAAAGAAGGTTATGTCTTGCTCCAGAAAAGGTTATAGAAAACTGAACTTTTAAATTGATCAGCTAAAAAAAGGTACTGTTAGACAGAGTAAATTTTCTATCATTTGTTCTGTGTTTTCAGCTTCAATCCAAAATATACAGGAAATCACGGTATCGCTAAGATCAGACCTTCAGAAATATACGTTAGAACTAAGAAGCTGGGTTAGAAAAAACCAAACCAACAACCTGAANATAGCTACCTTCAGAGGGCTTATTCTTTCAGGTTCTCTGCTGTCATACACACAGCAATTTATTCTACAAGGAAAACTGTTACTCTCAGAGCAGAGCTGACTGGAGATGCAGAAGCTGTGGGAAAACCACAGAACTATCTAGCTACTTTTATTTAAAACATTACAGCTGGCAAACTGAGTCTTTTCCACTGCTGGAGTTAGGCTATTGTTGGTATCCACTGAGAGGAAAAAGCCAGAAGTCAACTGCGGTTGGCTGACCTCCACAGTTTAAGACCTGTTCTGCTAAATTTCACGCAGTCTAAAGCCCATCATAAATCTGATGCCTCATTTGGAAGAGCCACCCTGCAGTTCTTGTTTAACAGTTTTGGAGTATCCACAAACATAATGACAAAAAAAAAATAAAATATTGAAAGTCTATTGAAGTGTATGTTGAAACATGTTGAACAAAACGTGGAGCGGGTTCTACACGTACAAGGACAAGCATTTTAAATGTAGTCCTTCAAAGTCTTGTATCCTTTTGCGTACCACAAATGCTTTTCTGTACACTCTTCTCGTATATACCCAACCCTGAAAAAATAAGAGGACATCCAGGATGCAAGCACATCTGTCCTGCTGAAACAGCTATAAATAAAGTCTCATCAGAGCAGGAATACATATTGACAGCTTGTCTTTTAAAAACATCGTTATGGAAAGGGTAATTTTTCTAAAGCAAGGTGTCATTTTCAAACTTCAGAGGCGTTTTACCAGCTCTGCAAGGACATGCATTATAAACTAATATTGCCCAAAAGATCTTTACTAGACCCTGTTATAATAAAGTCTGTTGTTGGTTCTAAAATAACTGAGCAACAGAAATGAAGTCAAGCTACTTCAGCATGCTTCAAACAACTGTTGAAGTAGAATCTAGAATAAAACTATGGGATGATATCCTGACTCCCATGTAATACTCTGCTTGAATTCTGTTTCACCCAGTGTTTCTATAACTCTCGTTACAATATTTGTTGTCTAAAACTCGTTGCTTTAAACTCAGAACTTTCAGTGTTCTTTAAATTGCTAAAATGAAAGTGAGATTATTCATACCTTGGCTGGATTTTGTTTTCAAGTTAACTGCTGAGGTTTCTGAAGAAGCATCCACTCAGTATCTCCATATCACGGAAGCTGGAGAAGATGTTCAAGGCACTCAAGCTGCCGTAGCTGCATTACAGAACCTTAGATACACTTCTGAGAATGGTAAGTTACCTTTTTTAGGTTAGAACACAAAATACATCTTTTTTTTTAATAAATATCTAATTATTTTGAGTATACTGGGCAATATATGATTTCCTGTGAAACTATTAAAAATGCTGAAATTTGTCATCCACAACTTACTTCTGGGGAATTACATTTTTCTTTGAGGATAAATAATGAGAAATTACCATTCTTTATGAATTCCTATATCCTTAAGTCGTTAATACTTATCACACTCTGTTTTGCACTTTATTATTAGGTGCGTGGAACTTCCTGCCTCTATTATTAAATATATTGTGAAATCACCTATCTAATGGCATCTAATGTATCTAATGGCAATTCTCTTGCTATTATTCAGCCAGATTGCAGAAGTGACGTGGTGCCATAACTCATGTACCGTGTTCCCGAGACAGTTGTAACAAACTTAATTCTGATGGTACACAAAACTAAGTGAAATATTCTCTGTCATATTGAGGAAAAAAAAGAGTGGGATTAGATAATGTTTGCTAAGTGGGAAATAACAGAAGGGAAATAACGGAAAGGAAAGGAAAGGAAAGGAAAGGAAAGGAAAGGAAAGGAAAGGAAAGGAAAGGAAAGGAAAGGACATTTTACAATTGTTTATCATTGTGGTCTTTATAGTACACAATACAGATATATTTCAGAAATTCCCACTTCTAATGGAATTTCTTTTTAAGAGAGTTTTCCATTTTAATGGACTTTCATTTTAATGCAATTTAATGCAATTAAATTACATTAATGGCAATTTCTGGATATTGTTTTATTTTAATGACTGGGTATTCTGAATGAGTAAAAACCTCTTGAGAACTGTTATTGAGCGTTTATGTATTTAAATTCAAATAAAATAAAAAATCTAAGCATGAAGCTGTAGTTTTCGGAATAGAATGATTTGCTTTTTAGTGCATCCAACTTTACCATACTCCCCATATGAAAAACAGTAGTACTTTGTTGAAAGGGAGTTATACAGCAAAAATGCAGTACAGATAGTAAGCACAGATTTGTAATACACTAAATAGCTGCTGTGGCTATAGGTATTGAGTTCAGGTTCCATTTAAGCTGAATGTCTGGGAAATACACATTTGGATTTGTAAGTCTCAGGGCTTCCTAATTTACAGTTGCTTCTGTGAGTTGTGCCTATTATTTATTCAATGTATTCTTTTAGATCTCTTTAAATAGGCATAAAAATGATCAGTGGGGTTTCACACGTGCTGATTCATGCATTCCTCAGGCAGTTGTGAATATTTTCCTGCCACAGGTCTGTTACTGAAGTGTCACTTTATTGAGCTATTTGAAATTTATAAACAGCGCTGTGAGTCTGGGTTAGTGCAGGAGCGGAAAGAGCGCCTGCAGTACTTACATGCACATACCCTGAGAGCTGTTTTACTGTCATCATCTTATGGTTACTTTCTTTCTGATAAGGTGAAAGACTTGATCCAACAGCTGTAAACATCCTGCAGCAAATCATTGAGTTGGGTTCAGAAACCCATGATGCCACCGCAGTTGCTTCTGTAGTTACCATGGCACCTGGCACTGTGACAGTGGTAAAGCAGGTAAGAACTCTTCCCTTTACTAAACCAACTATATCTAATTTTTGTTTGTTTATTGTGAAATGAGTATTATTTTGCAGGAACTAAAGTTTGGATGACCATGCAAGACGCATACAGAATTATTCCTAAACTAATTTTTCCTAAACTAATTTTTTACTACATGTGGTATGTACGTGTGTTTATATACCCATGCACAAACATGTTTATACATATACACACATATATGTTTATACATACAAAAACACATGCATTTTTGCTTGTATATAAAGTGTGAGTGAACAAATACATATATATATATATATGGACGTGTGTGTGAAAATACAGGTTATTTTTTTCCAGCAGGTGTTTTCAGGCTTTTTGAAATAACATACCAGCATTGTGCGTGGTCTCTTAGTCCCATTAACATCTAAAAGAATCAGGAGGTCCTGGGCACAACCTTCATCCACATACAGAAGGGCATGGAAGGGCATTGCTTGTGCAGAACTGTGCGTGCTCCGCAACTGTAGTGCTGTGGGACAACACCCAAAGATGAACTCTTGTCATTAGTCTTCACAGTGCTGTCTTGTGGCTGAAGTTTAACAGACTTGTGGGGTCCTAAAGTCATACACCATGAAGAGAAATGAGAGTTCTCTTCAGTCTGAGTTCACACCGCCTTTCTAATGAGGGTTGCAACACAAGTGATCTGCAGGCACATAACAACTCCAAGAAGAATGTTGCAGGTGCTCCTTGCAGCAGGTGCTCCTTGCAGCAGGTGCTCCTTGCAGCAGGTGCTCCTTGCAGCAGGTGCTCCTTGTAGCAGTTGCTTATGTGAGACGAAAGTCAGCGTGGCCACACACGTTTGGGATAAATACAGAAAAATTCAATTGAATTTTAGCTGGTGGAAAAGATCTGTAGTTAATTTTGTTGTTACCAGAGAATTTGTGCAAGACCGGAAGATATAGATCAATATTTAAAAAAAAGCATGGATGAGAGTGGTTGTTAATTGCAGGCTTTTGCACAAATCCGCTTTCCAGAAAGGCAGTGGATTCAGCTAGTAATTAAGTGACATAATTTTTGGTAGGCAATGTAGTTCCTCTTAATATGAGCTAAACCTTATAAGGTATTGATAGAACTAACTTGATGTATATTTTTCATATATATTTGATGTATACATCAATGACTCTCACTGGTCTGATGTCAAATTGTTAAAAGCTCCACTCCTATATCAAAACAAATACTGAATTCTCAGAGCACAGAACATCTTTGCTGCTTTTCTTCTTTTGTTTTCTCCACTCACCCACCCCTAGAGTCTTGTTGGTATAAAATGCCTTGTTTCCCCTAACTTGAACTTGCACAGAAGCAAAGTAGGTGAAGACTTCAACTAATCTCAAGCTTTGAGTGATCTTGTGCTACCTCTATTTATGATGGATTTTACTAATGCCTTAGTTTGATGCGCACAGCACTGTTCCTCTATTAATGTGTTCCTTGCGTGTCCTGGAATCCCGACTCATTTCCTTCTCTGGCAGCCTCTGTGACTTTTCACTTGGTGCATGCAGAAGTGAAAAGTGTGTGCAGATCTGTGATTCCCCAGGGCAGGATCAGATGGCAGCACATCTACTGACAGCTGACTGACTGCTTAGAACTTTAGTGGGCTTTATGGAAGTAGAGCAAGGACCAAAGGAGGTCTGTAGATGATGATGATGATGATGATTTATTTCTCTTTTAATTTTTTCTCCGTTCATTTTTTCTCTTAGAATTTTCCAGATAAATCAATGTTTTATCAAAGTTTGTTTGTTCTGTTATAGAAATTCAGTTAGTTTTCAATTTTTGTCAGAATTTCTTCTTCAGAAGATTGCTTTAGTATTACAGCCACAACCACTTTTAATTTGAGGGAAAGAAGTCTTTTAATGTTATTAATGTGACTGTAATCCTCTCCTGTTCAGAACTATCACCTTTTGTTCTTCAGTACTGAGTTGCTTTCTGTGGGATATCACTCATTGGTACCTACGACTTTGTCAGGTTCTAATTATGCTGAGTTCCTAATTGTTAACCTTGAAGTGATATTAAGACGTGTTCATATTTCACTTCTCTACTGGAAAAATTTATTCCACACTTTTTTCTGTGACCTTCAGCTTCTCTTGTGGATTGTGAGACAAAAAAAATCCATTCAGAGTGTCAGCAATATATCAGCATCATCTGTCACTGAACTTCCACTCCCGTCCTTTAATGACTTCACCAAGTCCTTGTTTAGCAGCTTGGTTCCATTTTTTTCCTTAACAACATTTATTGTTTTGATCTTTAATGCTGTTGGGTTTTTTCTCTTTCTCTAAGGACATACATTATCCAATTTTTTCATCAGTTCTTACCTTCATACCTCATTTTTAGCTAGCTCTTGCAAGTTCCCATAACATTTCTATATTTGCACCAAGAAATTTCTTCTAAATTATTAGAAAGTTTTAAGACTGTTTTTTGCTGTAAATGTTACACACTGTATTGTTGCTACCTTTGTCTCCCATTTTCTCCCTGGAACTTTCTCCCACCGCTGTCCTCTTCTTACTTCCCAGCCACAAAAGTGCCCTTTACACTTGATCCTTAAAATGACGTGTGAATCTGGATGTATCTGTCAGTCCTGCTGCAATCTCGATGCTTTAGCACTTCCCTTAACCCATGTGCTCCGATACCTTTGGGGTGCAGCACTTGTAGTGATTCAGGTTAATGCCAGAGTTTTGTGGAAACACACCCTGTCTTTATCTGCAAGTCTTTTTCAGCATATTGCAAGATGTCCAGCGTATGAGCTGGGATATGTAAAAAACAGTTTTCTAATAAGTTGCAAGACAGAAATGATCCCATGTTTAAGCTCTTCTATTCTAATATATGATTTTTCTAGGTTGCATTGTAGTCCTACTGCAAGTATCTGAAATCATGAGTACACATGATAATGGAGGTGAAAGCAAGATCAAACTGCACACTTAAAGTCCCCAGCTCCTGAACTGTGCTATGAGAAGAGAAAAAAATTAATTCTGAATGAACGATTTTGTAAAAAAATCAACACTGACAGCATAGCAATAGCCAATTCCAGACAGAATTGAGATTCAACTTATGATTATAAACTCCCAAAAAGCAAAGTAAGCCTTGTTTAGCTTGGTTTCTGCTTGGGAAATAGGAATTGTTGTTGACTCTGATAGTGTCATGTGTATGAGGCCTTTCAAACGTTGTGTCCAGAGCCCAAAATGACTTTATTCTTGCCTGAGAGTCAGTATACTAACCTGGTAATCAAAGTTAAACTTTTTCTGGTGTCTGATTTGAAAGAAATCTTGTTGTGTGACAGCTATAAAAACATACAGCTGCTGAAGAGTGTAATCCACACCAATTGCCAGTAATGTGAATTTTTTACAGTGTGATCTGAGGTTGGCAAAAATCCACACTGCAGCTTTGATCACGGCATGGCAGGAGAAGTGTGTCCTTTTCAGTCACTAGTGATCTGACCTGTACCTCTTTCTGACAGAGCTAATGAAGGTATTTTTTATAGCATGATGTTTGAGTTGCTCTGCACTGCTTCAAGACCAAAGAAAAGTAACAAAGTGGGGAAAAGGTGAGACTGAAAAGTGCGAAGTTTGAAGAAAAACTAGGAAAGAGGCTAATAAATGCTTAGAAAAGTCAGGAAATATTGTTCATAGGGGGTGATAAACACAGACAAAAGCAGGTTTGTGGAAAATAGAGCACATAGTAGGGTGGAGGAACAACCTCATATAAACAGAGGACTGCATATACATATTATATATGTATATATAACTGACCTATGCCCATCGCCATCTTCACCATGTCAGAGCTTTACTTGCTTAGTAATACGCAGACATTATACTTGCATTATCTTTGTTTGCAAAATTACATTGCCACTCTAGACAATCTTCTCCTCCCCCAAGTCAAGATTGTATCTATCCTCTCAAGTTTTCCTGTTGCTCTAGTGCCATCACTGCAAGCACACTCTGAAGATGCCTAAGATTGTATTAGTCACTTATTATTATTATTATTATTGTTATAATAAATCACTTAAGATGATTGTATCAGTTTGTCTGCACATCTCTTCATCAGTAGGCTGCTTTCTTTTTCAATCCTCTGGGATGTCTTTTCTGTTACTGAAGCCAGAAAGCTGATGTCTTCTCCAGGTAGGATTCTTGGGCTTTGAGTGCAGATGATTAGCTAAACGGTGCTGACTTGTTCTGCATGGTGACTTTTATATAGTCTCTTATTTCAACCACTTAGCTAAAATGGTTGTCCAAGCCATCATTATTTTATGCTACAGTTAACTCTGATAATCTTTTTTTTTGACATTCGCAGATTGGGGTTTGTCCCTTTTTTAGTCTTGCAGAAAAATCCAAAGAATGCTTTTCTCTGCCCCTCTTGACATCATCCTCTCTAATTCTGTTCACTTGATGTTCTTTTTTTGACATATCAAACAAAACCTTGTTTTCATTTTCAAGGCTTTTTACTCCGTTCTGTCTTAGTGTCTTATTTCTCATTATCTGTAAAGATTTTGACTCCTACTTTTCCTCAGTCCATGAAGATTTAATTGCTCATTACTTTTTTTTTTTTCTCAAACTCCTGCTTCCATATTGTGATTAGTTATGTGGATTTTTAATGAAGACCAATTTGTACCTCATTGTCTTCTCTCAATTACTCTTCAAAAATATGACTGTAATTCTCTGTGGTTGGGCTATTGGTATATAGATACTAATGTCTGTCACGCAAAACTACCACTGTCTCGTTTATGTTGCACTCCCCCACCTCCCTTTTTCTGTATCTGCTTACTGCCTCTTGTTTTATATTGAAATTAAAAGGCCTCTGAGGCATGAAATACTTTTTGCATGTGGCATACGTGATGCAATCCAGATCCTGGTCCAAAACACTAAACCAATATTAAAACCGAAAAATAATAATTGGCTGCTGAATTCTTCCTCTTTTTCTTCCATTGAGAAATAAGAGACAGGATTGATGTTCTTACTATCTCTGTAGCTTGGAGTGTAGGGTTAATGCTGTTGCTGAAAAGCATAGTAACCTATTTTTAACTTAAACTTCTCCAGAATTTCCTCTGAAGAGTAAGTATATCAACTGTTTCGCTAACTAAGCAGATCTTTATCAAGCTTATAAAAACACTGGACTTCCATGCATTTCACCCTTTGTTTTAGTTCCTTTCATCTTCTGTTCTCTGATCTCTTCAGGCTTCAATAAAATCCTGCCATGGTAACAGTCACTTTCTTCAAAGTGACAGCAGTAGCAATGCACAGCGGAGATTACACATCGGCTTGAACCTGATCACACAACGGAATTTTGTAGTGTAACACATCTTCAAAAATAAATATGTAATCATATTAGCATGGCTGTCATGTCACAGGCTACTGCATGTTGTGCTTCAGCAGCACACCCTGTATTTCAATCCGGCTCGGGTTTGTACCTACGTGGTACTGACGTTCATCCAGAAAATTTGCCAGTACACGGAGTTAAATATGGGTTGATTATTAAGCTTGTGGTTGCTTTAGGACATGGAGCAATTCTATGCTTCACATGATGGTAGTAGCAGAGGAAATTTTAACTGAGGCAGATGACCCTGTTTTCTCAGCCTCTCTGGAGTTCTTGTAATCTGTGTAACATGTAAATAAAATCTCATATCAAGATGTTTGTCCTGTTAGAGCTTTTGAAATCATGGCAGTGTTACCATACTTCCTCAGCAGGAAATCTGGCGATGAAGCATTTTGCCAGGAAAGCGAAGATGCCAGTCACAGGTTCTCTGTCAGGATGTATTCAACAGCCAATTGCTAAATCTTTTTTTTTTTTAAATCTACATCACCAGTATGAAGATTTGTTTGCTATCTTGCATTTTTTATTTTATGCAAAGCAAGTCTTTCATATTCAAGTCTCTCATTATTCTGAAACTGTTGTGTGCCAGATTGTTTTGTTCCTCATTATAGATGTTCATGTGATCAGATTACTCTGGGTGTTTTTCACACAATATATCTGTATGTAAAATAAAACCAAAAGAGTTCAAGTTATTCAGAAGGCACCGAACAAAATGGTAGAGACGGTCCTGTAGGCACCAACATAAGATAGCACATTGCATATCCAGGTGCTCTCTGTGATCTACAATGCTTATATTCCCTTTGTTTTTCATCCTTTCTGTAGATCTTTTATATACTTTGTTAGTGTGGTGTTTCATCTTATAAATTGGAGCATCTGCAACCTAGTGTAGTTTCGAAATTCTTCATTTTTCTTCCTCATGGTAAACAGAAGGAGAACATTGTCTCGGATCATGGGAGAGATTCTGTGGAGGATTTGGGGTCAAGCCCAGCAAGATCCTTTTAAACACTATAGACTTGCAGCTCCTACTGACTTCAGTGGAAATTGAAGATATTAATTATTTCTTGGGATGAGGTCGAGAATAAGAAAGCAGCTTTAGCATCTGTCCTGGTTTAAATTAGAACAGAACTACTTCTATTCAGTGATTTTAATTTTCAGCTCAGTCACTTCTAACTAACTACACTTACTGAAGTTAACAATGTATTTTTACAGACCATGCCTGCTTCTAACAGTTATACCCCTTGATGTTTATAGTTGCTACCAAGGATTGGTATGTGCTGAAAGGCTCTTGTTTATGTTTGCTCCTGCGTAGACTAAAGTCACTCCTAAATCGTGTGCTATGTTGTGGTACTGTAAAGCAAGAAGCTGGACCTGCAGTGAGGAGCAGACAGGACAGGTGACCCTTAACTGACCAACGAGGTATTGCATCCCATATATGTCNAGTGCTCCGGGTAGGGTCTCACTAGGGTGGAGTAGAGGGGGAGAATCACCTCCCTTGACCTGCTGGCCACACTTCTCTTGAGGTAGCCCGGGATACGATTGGCTTTCTGGGCTGCAGGTGCACACTGACAGCTCATGTTGAGCTCATATTGGTTTTCTGTATGTTTTGGTGTATTATCATTGTTTCATTAATGCTTTTTTAGTTTTATTTTCCAATCCCTAAGTCTCTCTTCCTTCCTCCCTTTCTTTTCTCCTTCTGGGAAGGGAGATGGGTTANTGTGTTCCTGAAGCTAGTTCTGGAATCCAGCTCCCAAATCCCTGGTTCACGCCTGCCACCGAGTCCAGTCTGGGACTTGCTCAGTGCCTGCTCCACAGCATCAGTAGTGACAGTGGCATAATTACCGTGGGGGCATGGGGTGGTTGTGTTCAGTATTAGAATTATGGAATCATAGGATTGNTGTAGTAGCCAACCCAGCCCTAATCCTTGACAGAATCTTACTGCAAATAGGGGTTTTTTTAATTCCTTTTCAGGGAAGGGAAGAAGTATATTTTCCTCAATGGCTTGAATTAATTTCTCTCAAATTAAAAAAGACTTGGTTGTTTTGAGAGGAAGCAATTCCTCTAAGAAATACTAATTTTTAACATCACTTCCGTGTATTTGGACGGTCCTCAGGTATTTAAATTAAGAACAGTTATAATTTACAAATGTTGATCTTCTTGTGAAGACAAGAGGGTGAGAAGTCCCATTGGCTTTTGTGAGACACATTTAGCTAGTAAAGAATATTTATGCAGGGACAGAATTGATTTAATATGCCAGCTGTGTGCGGCTTCAGCTCCTTGCTGGCATTCTCTAGCAAAGGATAAGCAGCCAGATGCTTTTCAGCTGGCTCTCGAACAGAAATGAGGTCTTGGATGCTACTCTTCAAAAGATTTCAGATGCCAATAAAAAGAATTGAGTGTAGTGACTTCATTCATTCTGATGGCACCTGTCCCACTGTTTCCTCACATCAATTTGAGGGATGTAAATTAACGTTTTGAGATCATTCCCTGTGGAACAATCTAATAGGAACCAAGCAGAAGCATGTAAACATTGAACTGATTTGAAATGTAAATAGCCCAAATAATGTGGTGATTTGTCAAACTAAAAGGATTACAGATAGCTGTCCAAAAAAGATACGGGAAGCTAGAAACACCAGAAATAGGGGCATTAGTCTTCTTTACCCTGCGTGACAATGGTAATAAAAACCGCATCAATAAGGTCAGGTAGAGAGGTTAAATTAACTATCTTTATTGGCCATTTTCATTTCAAAAGCATATAAAACTGAGTAAGTATTAGATTGCTGCTATTAAGTTGAATGAAATTCTGGTTTCATTTCATTTTCATGTCAAGTGTGCTTTATTTATTTTCCGTTCTTCGTTATTCACGTACACTCACAAAGCTATATTTAAAATTATTTATGGGTTTTGAAGTGACTAAGGTGAGACTGCACAAGATCCTTCTCAGGCTGCGTTGTGCATTCTTGTAGCTCTTGGCAAATGTAGGGTAATTTTCTTGGCCTGTGGCACATTGTCAGAGGATAATGTGTAGTGCACTAGCACAGGAATAGTTAGTTTATGTTGCATAATTAAAGGACCAAATTTTAGACACCCCTGGTTGTGTCTTAGTTTGAGGTGCTCTAACATCAAGGGCTGTAATCGTGAGCTGATTCGTGACAAGCCGTGAGATTTTAATTATCTAACATTTTTAACTGCAGCTTCCTATCTGAACTTGCTAGTGGTGAGACTTGTCCACCTGTCGTGATCTTCATTAGTAGATCTTGTGTACGTTCTTTTCTTTCACACAGGAGGAGGTAGCCTCAGGAGACAGAACAGTTATGAAAAGGGAGTCCTGTGTATGAATTCACAAAATTCCTGTTGCTTTCTGTGAGATTTAGGGGTTTTTAATGATTTAAGATAAAGAAAAAAGGGGGTATGTGGAGGAGCAAGAGAAGTAGGTTAACAGCTGTATTTCTTCTCGCGATTTGACTCCTTGCTTTTCAAAGAGATGCTTAATTTTCCATTAGTAAAGGGTACTTTGGTCATACTTTGTGGTCATCCATACTTTGTGGTAACGTAAATTTGCTTTTCTGAGGGTGGTTGCAAATTTTACTGTGTCAAGACAAGCATCCGGCATCACCCACTTTTGTAGGATGTTGACCCTGAACTTCGACAGGAGATGTTTAAAGTAACTTTCAATTAAAGTGTTCAGATATGCTAAGAAACAGAACTTGGAAAGGACTTCAGCCCATTCCTGTAGTTTTACCTCTATAATGTATGTGCAACAAAACTAGAGTCAGCCTCAGTAGGTACAGCTGTGCTGTTGCATTAAGATCAGTGGCAATGGCAAGATTCTCTTTAGATATTAAATCTCTGGCCAGATAAAATCCTCATATATCTCACCAATATATTACAGACATAATGATTCTGGAACCTCTGAATAATTTAACAACTGAACATACTTGTTATTGTTCAAGAAAAAGCTTCGTATAGCCCGATGAATTGAATGAAAGTTCAAGGTGATATGAAGTCCTAAGGTGTTTGTCCATCTCTGAAATCATCTGAAAGATATTTTAAACACAGAATAAAAAATTTAAAAGAAAAGTCAGTGTACAACAATGGAAATGATGGCTTAAGGGGAAAAATAAATATCAATAAAAAGTATTAGGAAAACAGATAGAACTTCATTTTCTCCTTGCTAATCTCTAAGGAGTCAAAACACATGGTTGAAATCTTTGCTGTAGCTCTTCCCTTCTGTTCCACTCCTCTGTTAAGCAACAATACTAATCTTGATTGTATTTTCTTGAACTTGACCGTTGGAATATTACTGTTTACAAAAAAAAAGTCATATAAATGAGAATTGAAGAACTTCCGAATAAGCTTCTAATTTTTTTTCTTTAAAAAAAGACCCTTTCTAATTTGCAAAATTTACCACATTTGACCTATTCTTTTTAAAACTTCTTGCGAGAGCACACAAGACACTGCTCTGAGATGCAAGGGTACACCGAGGTCCAGTAAATTGATACCTGTCAGTCCTTTGTTCTCTTCTTAATACACTTCGTATGGTTATGGGAAGTACCATGGAGTTTTGCTTTCCCTTATGAGATGTAGGTGAGGCAGCAATTCTGTCTTCATTCCCCGTTGTTTGTGTAAGTGGACAATTTATAGATGTACTCGGCGATCTGAAAAAAATATTTGTTGTAGGGAACGCGACCTCCTACAAATTCAATCAGCTACTTTCTTACAGCAAGAAATAAACATGACTTATCTCTGGAAGCTTACTTCGTAAAACATTTGCTAAGCCTAAATGAAAAAGAAATAGACCTTAATAAAAACAACCTCTTTTCTGAAAAGAGAAGAAAGAGAGGATTTGATTAACTGCATGTTGTATTTGCAGGTGAGTTGGCATTTATGATCCAGCAAATAAACCATCTCTCTTCTATGAACACAGGGAGTAGTATTGTACTGAAAACATCTAACAAATGCCTTCGTGTATATCTTGCATACCAAAAAATTGCTATTCTATTCTCCCCTCAGAAGGACATTATTTTATCGCTAACACTCGATGCATTTCCTTCATGTAACTTAGGGGTTTCTGATGTGTTTTGTGAGTACGTTGCATAGGAATTTTGTATGGATCTGCTAAAGAATTAAGATTTCTTCTTGAATTCTAGTAAGCACTGTATTTTAATAATTGACAGACAGGTGTTTGAACTCTTCAAAATTTGATCCCAGGTTGCGTTTGTGTTGGTTTTTTTTCTTCTTGAAGGGAAGCAAAACATTTAGTAAAAGTTCTTCTATTTTCAGTTGTCACTGTCCTTTCAATGATCTAAAAATCGCTGCCTCACGAACAGTAGGTCTTAGGATTCTATTTCAGTAATGCTTACATTTCACAGTTTTCCAATAAAAGTCCATTAAGGTTTACAGTGATTTTTTTACTTCTATGATCTATGGGTTGGCTAGGAGGTAAAAGAAAAAGCGTAAGAAAGAAATGCATACAGAGATGGTTTTTCATGTGGTTTTCAATGGTTTCTCAGCTCAGTGCTACTAGAGGAAGTATTTGACTTCGGATTTATTTAAATAAGCGGTTTTGAATGAATGACTGCTGAGAGATTTAAGCTGTCTCCAAAGACCTGTGTTCCTGGAACTTTGCAGCACTCTGGGCATACGCCTGAGACGCTCTGTTGCTACCTTTAGTATTCTGTCTGATTATATACTTAGTAATCAAAAGCACTTGGAACAAATTTTCTGTAGAACTGATGTTTTTTTTCAAAATTATCTGATTTCTAATTTCACTGCTGTATTTCCATTAATCATCACAATACCAGGTACTAGAAAGGTGCTTATTGGTTTTCTTCATAGGTAAAAGAAGAGGAACAATCAGCCAACCACACTTTGATGATTCAAGAGACACTGCAGCAGGCTTCAGTGGAGCTGTCTGAGCAGCATCACCTGGTGGTCTCGTCGGATGAGGTGGAGGGAATTGAGACGGTGACTGTCTACACGCAGGGTGGAGAGGCTTCAGAATTCATAGTTTATGTTCAGGAAGCTATGCAGCCTGTAGAAGAACAAACTGTGGAACAATCGGTGCAGGAGCTCTAGAGAACGGTGCTCAGTGAAGATGCTTACTTCATTTGTCAAAGCCAAAAGTTTGGGGTTTTTTTCCTAGCCGAAAGCAATCAAGCTGTCAAATTTATAGTTAATTTGTGAAGCAAGACCTTGTTATTACATAGTGATCTGACTGGTTGGATTGTATCAGTAATTTAGACGTATTATGTACAAAACCTCCCCAGACTTCTTTTTTGATCCTAAAAAGCGTTCATATTTTGTGAAAAAAAAGTATTCTTCCCCTTCTTAGAAGATCTCTCACTTGGTTCCTGTAAATCCCCTCAAACATTGTCTATTCAAAACTGTGTTATCCCACAATAATATAACATCATTAAAGGTAGGTAGGATGTCTAGAAAAGTCCATACATCCCATTTTATAGATATTTAATATGTGCTTGACTTGAGTGGAAGCAGAGTTGGTTTTTTTCTTTAAATTAGAAGAGTTTCTTATTTCTTGAGTACATGCTTAGAATGTGTTTGCCAAGTTGTGGATCTAACCCAAAGAAAGGCTCAAGACTTTAATGAGAAACATAACACAGCTGGACCATAGTTTGTACTTGTGAGATGATCCTTTGAGTTTGGGAGACATTTAAAAGCCATATATGATAATTCTGGGTACCAGTGGGATGACTGCTACTTAAGATAATCGAATAATGATAACTCCATCCCACTGGATAAATACCTGTTCAGTACCATATGGTGAAACCAAATCTGTCAAATCAATGAAATAGTCTTTTGTTTTTAAGGAAAAAAAAATAATTATATTTGTAAATGCTATAAAAGATGTATGTTCATATGTTTTAAACAGATCTGCTTGTAAATATGATTGTGTGAAAGAACTTGTACAAAAAACTTAATATTGACGAGAATCTAGATATTCTTAATAATGCATGTATATAGTTCCAGATTTTTCTTCATGAATCTTGGATTGTTTCTGATTTTAAATATTTTTAAATTTGAGCTATAAAAGTTATTAATTAATAACAAAAATGTCACGTTTTTGTCTAATTCTCTAATTTCTTAAGTGTTGGCTTCCCTCTCACAACTAAGTAAAAAATGCTGTTGTTGTACTGACTCTGACAAATTATTCCTCCAGTTAGTAGTGTCTAATCAAGAAAATAGCATGATGAAGTCTAGGCAGAGCTTTCTATGTGATTGAACTCATTTATTGGAGTTCCGGGTAGAAAAGTGGAAAAAAGGTTTTGACTAAGTTGATGTAATGTTGTCTGCTTCTTCTCAGTCTCTTGGGTTCTGTTAAT
>WEIS01010772.1:22018-36029 GCA_013389965.1 Todus mexicanus
AAAATCAGAGTGCAAACATTCCATGTTGGCACTTTCCTGAACTGTGGTGATACAGAATTTCAATGGAAAGAACTGAAAATTGTTCTACTTTGGTAGTAGCTGTGTTTCCTCTGGTTGATCTTTCAAGTGCACAAGAAGCCCCAGGGATGTTTCATTTGTAGGATGGAGACCTTTCATAGAATCATTTAAGTTGGAAAAGACCTTTAAGATCAAGTTCAACCATTTATCCTACTCTGCCAAGTCCACCACTAAGCCGCGTCCCCAAGCACGACATCTATACAGCTTTTGAACACATCCAGGGATGGTGACTCAGCCACCTCCCTAGGCAACCTGTTCCAATGCNCTCCCTGGGCAACCTGTTCCAATGCCTCACAACCCGTTCCATGATTTTTTTTTCCTGTTGTCGAGTCTAAACCTCCCCTGGTGCAGCTTGAGGCCATGTGGTGTAACTGGCAGGAGCTGTTCACAGATGTCAGTGTCGATTTCTTACATGTTGAGTAAACTTGACTAGATGGAGCCATGAAATGACATACATTGAATGTACCAACTTGATTAATCTGCACAAGAAACTTTGCTTTTGTAATTACTGGTTACAATTCAGTGTTGTGTGCAAGAATAATGCTTTATTATCTACAAGAGAAGAAAGCGACCTCCAAAAGTTTTCTTAGAATTTATTGAAATATTCATGGCCCAGTAGCTGATGGAAGAGCATCATGATCATACGTGGTAACAACTATGGTCTTGATGTGAAACCTTTCTGAATCAGTTCAACAATGTATTGTTTTATTATTTTAAGTGTATTAAGTATTTTGCCATGCATCAGTTAAAGATTCTTAAGTAATTATTTCCAGATAAACAGTACTTGTGAGATGTGTGTGTCTGTTTGGAGGTAGGGGTTTGGAGCTTTATTTTAATTCCAGTATATCACAGACATGCATACCTACTGTAATTTAAGGCTTGATTTATACTTGACAAGTGATATCACATTTTCCTACACTAAAGCATAAACGTCTGTATCCTTTTTTATTTTAAAAATACTTTTCATTTCAGGTCTTTCTCTTGAATTCCATTTTTTTTCTCTCAACTGTGCTTAGAAATGCCATGGTTGGAAAAATAGGAGGTGTAAGTCGGGAGGGACTTTGAGCCGTACTGATTACTGCACATTTATTTTTTGCCTCCATAATTAATGCATTTTCTTCTTCCTAGAATGTGCAAGATCTGTAATGCAATGAGAAGATACGTACTTCTTTTTAATGTAAGCCATTGTACTTAACAAAATGAATGTCCAAAGATCTGCTTTTTCAGAAGCATAAAGAAAACAAAGAGCTTTGTTCGTACCAAGCATTTGTTTTGAGAGGCCACAGCTGTTCCAGTCGTCTTTTGTCTGGATATGGAACTCCCCAAAAGGTACGGATTAAATCTTCTGCTTGGTAAGCTCTGGTTTTGTCATCACCTAAACAGCACAAATTGTTTTCAGCGTAGATTCAAGTCCTTTTATCCAATTAATCTTTTCTGAGGGTTAAGTGACCTTTTCAATTCAGGGGAGACAAGCAGTTACAGTTTGCAGTTAGTCAGGTAGCTCCTCTTTCTGAAGATCATACATTCTTCCTACACACTACTAATTTTCATTAGCATTTATTACTTTGTATGATCTTCTAGTTTTTCCTCTGTCTTTGACACCTGAGGGATGTCCTGGCTTTAGGCTAACACTTGACAGATATCACTATGAAAAGCTTATACATCCATAAATCAAGTAACTGGTGGGGTAACTGACCTGCACGGCTAAGAACAACACATCAGATGTCTCTGAGATTGTATTGAGCACAGAGGGGAGATAGGGCTTGAAATCATGCAAAGATTTTTAAAAAATGGAAAGAAGAAGTGGCAAATAACTGCAGTGGCAGTAGAGTATTATTTAATGGAAGGTAAGATTATGATGTTTGAAGCTGACTTCTTTGAAAGGTCTTACAGAAATGAGCTAGAAACGCTAGTTCTGGAAGGACCTCATCAGCATCTGTACAGAGAGGGAAAAATCCAGACCTCACAGTGCAAAAGACACAGAAGAGGGTATGAGAAATGGAGGTTCCCAAATTGTTTATAGCCCGACTTTATTCTCTTCATAGAGGCTAATTTCCTGATTAGAGAAGAAGATGGGATCTGCCTTCCTTTCTGATGTGGTTTAATTTCCGTGGCTGGTTGTGTTTCTTTTTGATCCCAGCGCTTGCTACTAGTGATGTGAACCAGCTGTTTCGCAGCTTATAGGAAGCTGCACTAACAGAGGCTCTGTACTGGATCTGTATCACTTACCTGCAAAATCCATGGGATGAAAAGGGAAAGGAACTACATAATTCTACTTTGCTATTTTACTTCAAATTTTGGGTTGCATGGAATCACAGCTAGAGACGAGTACTGCAGAGATGGTAATATTGGTTGGAAGGGACCTTGAAAGATCACCTAGTCCAGCTCCCCTGCTAGAGCAGGGCCACCTAGATTAGGTCACACAGGAACGCATCTAGGCTGGTTTTGAACGTCTCCAGAGAAGGAGAGTCCACAACGTCTCTGGGAAGCCTGTTATAGATATATGTGTACTTTCAATGAATGCTATTAATGACATGTTTTCAAACAAGATTACAGAAGTGACATTCCTGCAGGCTGAAGATTTTCAAGATGTTTTGATAAATTTCTTCTAAAGTTCTGAGCCCACACAGCATCCTCATGCTGCCATATAATGTATGGAATTTAATCCATTTGGTCTTCACAAAGGAAAAAAACCCACAACATCGACATGTACTTTACAAACTTAAAAAAAAGTAAATATAATAATAAAAAAACCCCACCGCACATAAAAAAAGCTCTGCATCTCAAGAATGAACAAGTACTGTTAGCACAGTAGAGAAAGAAAAAGTAATAGGGATAATATTGTAAGATATTCAGATGTTCAAAAATTGATTTAAGATCCAAGTGGGCAGAGAATTTGGCATGTGATGGAATTTTTCAGACCTGATAAACTGCAGGTTCAGGACTTGATTTTTGGCCTGATCTCTTCATGCCTGCCTCTGGAGGAGGTTTATCATTAGCTGCGCCAGATTGTGGGAGCTTCAGTAAAGTTAATGGAGATTTGGAAATCCACCCCCTTGAGGCACTTTTAAGTACAGGACCCTTCTGAAAATCAAACTCTTAGGATAGAAGCATAACAAATACTCGAGACTGACCACTTTGGGAGAACGTTTTTATCCAAAGTCGCACCTAATCTTTTATGGAGGTAGGAGAATTATCTACCAGTCGTACACCTTAAAAGACTGCAAGCCTGTCTTTGCTTGTCTTGCTTAAATATGGAGTTGCATTTCTGTAAGAACAGTGGGGTTCAGCTGAGGACTGTGCAACTACTGTTGAATTGAAAATAATATTGATTTTTATTTTTTAATTCTTTTGATCTAAAGATAATGATGACTTACCAAAGTGCACATAGCAGAGCTGAGTGAAACAGATGGTGTGCACAAAATCATAGTATATTGATTGTTAGAGTTTGTTTTGTCATTTGTATGGGGGGTTTATTGCACCACATTACAATTTCTGCTTTTTGTAGGTATACTGGAGATGTATCTGGAAGTTTAAACAGGGAAACACACAAGCTCATTTGCAGACTGCATCATTAGCAGTAATACAGTCTGTGCTCATAACATGGTAAACTGCTGATGTTCTTCTCCCTTTTGCAATGTGATGGCAGTGAGGTTACTGAGTTGTACTGCACATGGCTTGACAGCTTCTCAGTTTGCATTTCCAGCTTTTCCATTGTTAGCAGACATCATTTCCATGAATAGCAGCACTACTACTCCATTTTGTCTTTTCTTCTTCCTTGAACAGGGGACAGTTTTTCATCTAGGGAGACTTTCATGTTCACTCAAGTCACAGAGATGTATTTTGGCACATCCTGAGAGTATCAAACTTGGTGTCATGACATAAATATGTAGTCTCATATTAATTTCTAGTATAATTTCACAAGGTACAGGTTAGGTGATCTTCAACGTGTTCATGTTCTCAACTTGCCTGCATCGGGCTTCAAGTGATTAGAAGCAGTGCCACACATTTCAAAGGACAGTACAAATTACAGAGCCCTTGATGCATGTTACTAACAAAAAACTCTTTTCAAGTCTGTTGTGTTCCCCTACTGTCGACGTTCTAGATGGTTGAGGCAGAGAAAGGAAACCATCATGTTTTTCTCTCTTGCTAGGTACTAATGGATAAAAACCCCCTGCTTGTATGTAAACACAGTTCCTTGGGTTTGAATTCTGCCTTGTACAGGACTGAAAGGTCCTTGAACAAAGCAGATCCCAGTGCAAACTCACCATCCCAGTATGACTTTCTTTCTCAGAAACAGTCGCCAGCAACAAGTTTCATCACCTTTTCACAGATCAGCCAACAAAATGTTTTAGAGGACAGAACATGTTGATACTTATGGGAATGACTTGCTGCATTGATAAAAAGCCATTAGCTGTGATAGATATTTGTCAAGCTCAGCCCTCAGTTACAGTGGAGCTCCAGTTCAAAGCAAGAATGCTAACAAGACAACTGTAGCTGCAGCAGCATCTGGTGGGCAAATGATTCCAGCTAGTCAGTATATTCCTGCTCTGATAGCACAACTGAAGAGTTCAAGAGTTTCTTGCCTTTAGCGCAGCTACCTGTTCTCCTCCCTCTGCTCTCTAAATAAAGTTCAAGGTGCCTAATAAATCTTAGAGTCATTTGTTAGCCCTTTAGAGGAAGGAATGGCTGTAGTTATCCTAGTTTTTTAAAAAATTTCTCCTCCATGCACACCTTGCTCCCACGCTTCTGACTCCTCTCCCCTCAAGGGGAACAGGGTGAGAGGACAGGGGTTGCGCTGAGTCCATTGCAGCCCTTCCC
This sequence comes from Todus mexicanus, assembly GCA_013389965.1. Classification (NCBI taxonomy): domain Eukaryota; kingdom Metazoa; phylum Chordata; class Aves; order Coraciiformes; family Todidae; genus Todus; species Todus mexicanus. Next base: position 26,918 of record WEIS01010772.1, read on the forward strand.
GGCCACTCCTGCTCACACGGTGTCTCCCGGCTCCAGTGCCTGCCCTCCCCCAGGTTCCAGCCCTTCAGGGACAGCCTACTACCTCACCAGCTCTCCAAGCACAACCGTCTCCTCAGTGGAAAGCTACACTTAGTAGAGCCTGGTGAAACTGCATTGACCTTTTCTTTTTCACCTCTAACTCAGTAGAGTATTTCTGGTGAGTTCAGCTGACTCTGTATCAGCCTACAGCTCCTTAGAAACCAAGAGAGGAAGAAGTTGGAACTAAGGGTTACTAATAATATTCCTTATCCTTTTTTGTTTTTCTCTCTTGACTTCGATTTACATCAGTTGACTAGGTGACTTATACCAAGGTCCTTTATGTACCCTGATGGACAATATTAAGGGATTTCACCAGAGGAGAATGGACAAGGTTTAGCGTGATACAAAACCGTGGACTGACATTGTTATGGATGAAAACATATGCTAGGCCAAATAGCAGGATTAATGTCCTGTTGGGGAGAACTATTAGGTTGGAAAGCAGTACCTGAAATAGTAGAAGCTCCTCTTCTTGAGTTGCCATATTATTGCACTGACTAAAATACACCAGACATTAGGAATGAGCCTGCTAAGAAACATGGGGCAGCTGATCTCAAAGGTTTCTCTTACATCTCAGATTTCTGGGCATTTAGTAACAGTAAAGGAGAACGAAGTGACATAAGACCTTTTTCATATTCAGATCCACACCTAACAGGGATTCTTGTCAGAGCTTACTCTGAAGGACTTGAAAGGATGGGCGTTGACAGGTTGTTAAATAAGAGCAAAGTTGCTACTTATGTTTTCTTATTCTTATGCCACTTATTCATGAAAAGTGCAGGGCAAGACTTGAAATGAGTAGTGGTTGCCAGTAAGATACAAAACACAGAATAAACATCTCTGACAGTGCTATAAATGACCTTTTTATTCTCTGTAAAAAAAAAAAGTTTTTTACTGTCTCGTTTGCTAAAAGTGGATGAAGAAGGAAATTACAGTCAATACATTGTGCAGAGCTCTGCCTGTTTTTTTAAATGCTGTAGATTTTTTCTGAAAAGCTGAAAATGGCTTTACCATCCTAGGTGAATGAAAAGGGAAGCTAAAGGTCTGCAGTGTTTTGGAATGGAATCAAACAATTAATGGGAATTTATAGACCAAGCTTTGTTATGTGTTTTTCTTCAGTTCAAGGAATGTTATCTTCTGGAAAATACGGGATCATTTTGTGTCATGCAGCCAAATGAAACACACTGTAAGAGTATTTTACAGAAACGTAAGATACATGAGAATGAGACCACAGGAGCTACCTCATCTGTAATGTTCTTTATGTGCTAGCAACGAAATGAGGGACAAAATATCACAGTGGATTACAGAGCTAGTCAAAGTTCTTACAGTTTGTTTTGGAAATAGTTCTCCTTTTTGATTAGCCTCAATAGCATTTGTTTTGCTACTACTTTTAGGAGTGAAAATACTTTCTGGGAGCTGAAAGCTGAATGGACTTGGGGTATTAAAAATAGAGTACGGAGTTTTGTAGTGCTACATAGCTTGTTCAAATCCATATTTGAGTGGTAGTAAACATGTATTTCTTTCATCTAATGGTAGTTGTCTGAGTTCAAGAGTTCAAATCCAAAATATGGTAGAAAAGGTCCAACTCAAAAAATCTCCATGTAATTACGAATTAAGTAGGATGTCAGTTTTTATTGAAACAAAATTTCAAGCAACCACGTGGAGCCTGAATTTAGGTCGTCCTCAGAGTAGTTGAAAACCGTATTAGGGGATCAGTGAGAAAGTTTCCGTGGCTGTGCTGTTGCAAGTTCTGTGACATAAGTTTTCTTCTCTGAAAGTAAGATTTACAATTCTGGTGATGAAGTGTCAGGTAGTTGTTGGCTTTTTAGATTATTCTTTCTGAAAGCTGATGTCCAGTACAGTGATATTTTATGTTAGAACCAGCCAGTCCAAGCTGTCAGCACTGGCATTAAAGAAAAATAATGAAAAAAATAAAATATTTAAAGAAAGCACGTTGCTGAGGAGAGCGCTCTTCACCAGTGGGACTGGAGTCAGAGTGGAAAATAAATAATCCTAGGGCAAGTGTAAGAACTTCAGACTAGAAAAAGACTGGAAGACGAATTAAGAAATTTGGGGGTTTATGATCATCAGTTTTCATCAGGTAACAAGTTCAAGGCTTACAATACACATCTGAATTTCAAGAAAAAAATTCATTGCTTATTTCACCTTGTGGCTTGTGTTGTCTCATTACAAGTGCCTGTTTATGGCTCAACACAAATAGAGTACATGAATGATGCTCAGAAATACCAATAAGTCATAATTCTCTAACTCATAAAAAAACCTGGAGGATTTATCCCCTATCTTTAACTCTAAAGTTGTCTTGTGCATACGGCTTACCCTTGATCAAAGGTCTGTCAGTTTATCCAGCAGAACCAACCATCCTTCACTTACCACTAAGTTAACCTGGAGAGTGACATTCTATTTAACATTTGTGTTTAGCTGTTGAGGTTGCAGTTTAGATCTTGAAATAAATAATTGCATGTGAAGCCTTGTCTGTTTAGAGTTCAGTCCCACTTGCCTGGAGATGCTTTCCATTTCTATTTGTGGTGATTCTGGTACCTTGGCTGTTGACTTGAACTCCTGGACACTACCACAGCGCAAGAACTTTTTACTCCAAATTGTAGTACTGGCAAGTTCTTACGGCATGACTGTGCTGTTCTGTAAGGTCAAATATTATTTCCTGAAGTGCTAGACAGATGGCCACTTTTGAGCCTGGAGGTGCTCACTAAAGACAGCGTAGTCCTCAGGCGCTGCTCTCTTTCGTTTGCTAGCATTTGCTCAATAGCTTTGCCACCAGAAAAGCTCATGCAGGAGCTCTCTGATCTACTCCAAGGAACTTAATACCATGCACTTTCCTTGAAGCATGTTAGGGAGTTTCGCTTGAGCCTTCTGCTCACAGAGCTATTGGGCAATGTCAAGGAAGTGGCTGATCATGAGCATTTGGGGACTTCACTGATATCAACCAATATGGCTGTGGAAAAGGTTGCAATGGTGACAGGATAAAACTCCTGGAAGAGTTTATTTAGGTTTCAAAACTTTATGTGGTGGTAAGATTTGAATGTAGAATGAACAAGGCCAGCCTGGATTGAGGAGGTGTCAATGGCCCCGAATGGCCTTCAGTGGCCTTGTCCTCCTTCCCTGGCTCAAGGTGAGGGCTGCTGCTTGCAGGTAAGTTACCAATAGGAAGAAATAAGTTCTGTGTAGGTGGGACAGTGTCTTTTACCTGAGTTAATTTCTTTGCTAAACTCTGTGACTGCACCAAGGAGAGGTCTATAGCAGACATCACACTAGAAGGAGCTCATGCAAATTAGCAGTGCCTCTCTACACTTCCTTTGTAAGTTGGGGATGTGTAAAGGGACAGAAATAGATTGACAGGAAGTGCACCCACCACCAAATAACTCAAATTTTGGTCTGATTCTGTGAGACAGTGCTGGATCCAAGGATGGTGATATCTTGCTTTCTATCTACTCTCTCTCATTCTGTCTTTTCCTTTTCTCCTCTTGCTACTCACTTTTCCTTTCCTCTTCTTGATAGATGTTACCTAGTTGTGCCTTAAAGTAGTTGGTAAGAAAATAATGCCTATGCCCAAACACCTTTATCCACACTGTTTATTGGTTGTTATTAGGGAAAACCAGTAAATGTTTTGCATTTTTCCTCCGAGTCACTGTTGTGACTCTACCACCCCTGCAGCCTCTTTCAGGGGAACATAATGATTCACCTACCTCCTCGACCACCGAGTGGGATGAGACAACTCCTACCCTGCTGTAGCTAAGGCTGGGAATAGCATGGTAAGAAGTTTTAGTTCCTTTACTTGAATGTCTGTCTTATTTAGAATAAATAATTTTTGCATTTTCCTGAATAGAATATATTTTTCCTGGCAAAAGGTCTTCACTACCACGATAGCATCTGCATTAGAAATGTCACCTGCTATCTATAGTTCTCTCTCTATATGTGGATGCGATTTAAAAAAAATAATAGACGAGCTGTAGATGGTGTACTTTAGCCAGTCTCCATGCTTTAATTCTCCTGGGGCACAAAAAGAGCTAGCTGACAGAAAATTTAAATTTATATATCCTTTAGCAGAAAATAAGTAACAAAGAAACTGCCGCAGTGATTGTGTTATGCTTTTTAGTGATTAGTCTGATGCTATTTTTATTTTACTTTTCCTGGGGCTGCACCAGAACTTCCAGCTTTCCATGTGATTTGTTTAACTAGAGAACCTCTCCAGAGCCTTGTCTGAAGTGCAGAAAACAAGGAAAGCAGGTAAAACTATTAGACTTTTATGTACAGATGCAAGATACTACTTTTGAGTACACCTAACATTTATTTAGTCATACTTAAGACAGGGAGTTAGCATGAAATCTCTTCCTGGTATTCTACACAAAGCAAGATGCACTATGTACAGAGTTTGCTAGATTTTGTGAGGTTTTGGAGGCTTTGGGGTGGGTTTTTTTTAGCCATCACTTGAAAAACTTACAGCAGGAAGCAAAGTGCAACACAAGATCTGACTTGATAAAAAGGAAATATGTCATCTTCTGCAGTTAATATAGACCTATTTATTTTACTGTTAATTTGTAAAAGAGCAGATTTTAGTCACTGGTTGATCTTGTGGTAGGTGCTGTAAAATGACACCAAAAACCCTTGCCCCAAAGATCTGTCTCTTTAAGTAGGCAGGAATGATAGGAGTTCTTAAAACACATTTTTTTCAATGTCTTTAAGTAGAGAGTTGGAGTAAGGTGTAGGTATAAATCTGTAGTAGAGCCAAGAGAAGCCAGGTATCCTTGTGTTGTCTTTCCTCTCCATACACAAAACATAAGGAAGTTGCAGAAAAGCTTATGGGCAGGTGGAGGGAAACAGATGTGGAAGCTCTTCTGGAAGAAGGCTTTTCTCATGGCCAAAAGAGGTTTTAACTGACATTCCACTCTCCTATGTCGTTGGTGACATAGTTGTATGGATCTGTGGCTCTGTGAACAAGCAAGAGTCTGGAGCTTCTTGACTTCTGGTAACTGATATTTCCATGGCAGGGGGAGAGGAAGCACAAAAGAACAGATACTGGCTGAATGGTAGCAACTTGATTTCAGTCTTTATGCTGTTCTTCAAACGGTGACATTTTCAGTATTCTCAGCATGGGAAGCAATGTGGGACGAGCTTTGAACATCTGTAGACACGTAAAATTAGTGTGTTTGGTCATATAGCTGCTGTCTAGCCTCTAGTGGTAGACGATAGTGGATGCCAAGGAAGGAGTGTAACACCAAGGCAAGTGTAAACACAGCTTGCAAAACCACGTGTAAGGGATATTCTTGAAAAGCCCAGTTTTGTAGTGTTGCAAGAGAGAAATATGTCTGTCTTGATTTAACAATAACATTCTGTATTTATACTATTCTATAGGTAAGCTACCAGGACTTCTTTCCGCCTGCCCATCTCTCAAAGCATTTTAAAGTATTTTGTCTTAAGCTACGAACTTCGGGGTTTATTTTCTTCTCTCTTTTCACAGGCTGTTGATCACTGGCTGTTAGCAGCCGTACTTTACACTTAAGTTGGTTCACAAAGAGTCCAAGGCAGTGAGTGTTGTGAGGCATCAAAAAGGTTTCTACACTAGGTGTCAGAATGTCCTACATCATAACTCAGCGTAAGACCAGATTGTCATTTAATTGCATGTTTCCCAGTCGAGCTGAGATCTGTCTGAGTTGGACATTCATGCTTATTCCCTTGTGCTACATATTCAGAAGAATATGCTTTGGCACTTTTGCTCTGCTTTCAGACCTCTTGATGCTCCTTTGTTCTGCTGAATGCTTGAGTTGGTCCATTTTTCAACTTTTGTTCAAGGCACTTTGCTTTATCCACATACGCAGAGATGTAAAAGGATTCCGTGTGTTAAAGGGTTTTACTTGTTCTGAGATGATGGATCCTGCTTATAAAGCAGAAGGCACTAAGATTTGGATACCCTGTGATTTGCTGCGAACCCAAAGTATTTCAGTGAGGCTGACAACACAAGGGTGTATGAATTTCTGTTTAAATCACCCTCCCAGTCATTTAGAAGGACTACTTAAATACCTGATTTAGAAACGAATAATTGAGCCTACGCGAGCTGACAATTATGTCTGCAGTAATTGCGTGTGTTAGGAGCGTGTATCATGAAAATGATAACTGATGGGATTATACCACTTCTCAGGAGGATTTAGAGACTGAGAGAAACAGCTAGTGTGGTTAAAACAAAATCAGCTATGCATATGCAGTGATTAGAAAGCATCAGCACACAAACAGAACTAGTTCTCCAATTCCAGTGAGCTTGGGAGCTCATCATAACTGAGCAAGCATCCAACTGCATGGTGGGTCGAGGTGGGAGCTGGGTGGTAATCGCTGCACTGCTGACACACAGGTGGCTGGGGGCTCTTGCAATATCTGGAATATGAGATGAAGCTGCTGTTAAAATAGATGCAGAAGATTTCCTCAGGACTTGCTGAAGAGCTGCACCGCTGGTTCCTCAGCGTCCGAAGGTCACAGAATCACAGAACGTTAGGGATTGGAAGGGACCTCAAAAGATCATCTAGTCCAACCCCCCTGTCGGAGCAGGATCACCTAGGTCAAGTCTTATTTGGATAAAACAGAGCATTGCAACAGCTCTCCATGCAGGTATCGGCCTGCAAAGATAGCGTACTGCATTGTGTTGTTAGCCAAATACCTGCGTGACCTTCTAAGAAGTCAGTCCAGTCAAAGAAGGGGTTAAAAACTTTCACTAGTAACATGTACATTATTGCGGCAGAAATGCACAGCTAATCACAAAGCATTTCTCCCTATATTTAACTCTCTTACACTGTTACATGAAACTTGTGAAGCTGTCTAGAATAAGGTTGTCTGCTGACTGCAAATAGTGTCACAATCCTTCTGAGTTATTCTTGTCATCCTTCTTTGTCATTTGTAAGATAAAAATAACAGAGGGTAAAGGCGTATCATTCTTTAGTTAGTGACAGCTAGCTACCACTTAAATAAGGATGCAAATCCTTTTTTTAATTGAAAATTAATTTTTAGTAACCTTTAAAAATGAAACTCGTAGGATGATGATCTTGAAGATTGCGCAGAATAGATGCCCAAGTCTGGCCACCAGAGGTGAGGAGTCCTTTGTGTGCCCTCTGAAGTGTTTGAATATCATGAAGTTCTTGAAAATCAAGCAGTATGTAGCACAACTTAGGCTTCCAGTCTTAATTTCTCCTTTCATAACATAGGTGTCAAGAGTACTTGCCTACCTCATGACTGATATAGCTGTGTGCTTATTAAGTCTCCATAACAGAAAAGTAACAGGCATCCAAAGTATTTTGGAAGCTGTGATCAACCTTGAAAATGTCGTGGGTATTTTGGAGACATGTCTGGCCTTGTTTTCTAAAAGGACCTTGGACCTTGGTTGTAGGTGGCTTGTCTCTGGTCTTGCCTGTACCTCTGTCTCCTGGATGGACCTCAAACCTAAACTGTAGGTGACTCCTGCCCAGTTTCCTGCTGTTCCCGAGGTGAACCCTGGACCTGATTCATCACCTTGCCTTGTCTGGGACTGCTGATGGACCCTGTTACAACCACACAGTTCTGCTTGTGCAGTTTGAGGTCCAACTGACAGACTAAATAAAGCAGTTGGACCCTAGTGCATGATGGGCTTGTGAGAGCTCCTGCAGTACGAATATTTGGGAATAACTAGCTTGACCATTTAAGCATGTCTAATGCTTGCTGTGGCCTTTGCGTAGCCGCGAAGCACAAATATAAGCCTAAGCAATTACTTCTATCCCAACTTCATTATCTGTTTTTGCAAGTTATTTGAATATTGTTTTCCTAAACACTTTTGAAATTTGTAGTGTAAAACTAGAACTTCAATTCTAAATCCCAGATTAAGTTGTTCGGCATTAAAAAGAAGCCTGGAAAGTTAAGTCATCTGTACGTTTAAGAACTTTGAGCATTGGAAGACATCTTCCACACTATCTCTGCTAAGGCCTGAGATGTCTAAATACGCTATTTAATTTTTTTTCTAATCTGCATATTAATTACCGTCACACAGCTGATGCAGTAGGCTGCAGCTAGACTCATCCCACTTAAATCAGTTTAATCCTTTGCAAGCTTGCAAAAGTAATTATTCTGCATTTCCATCTAACACTGTGTAATAGAAACTTCAGTCTGTTCAGCTCCCGCTCCAGACCGTTGCTGACCTTTCTGCTCCTACACCAGCAACACCGAGTGCAATTAATCTCTTCTCTCATTGAGAACCTTCTTACACTGATCTACTCTTCATAAAAGATGGCAAACTCTTACCTGCTGCACTACCCTATGAACGTCTCTCTCATTTTCAGTGCTATGAACTGCAATGTTTGAATAATAGAATCATAGAATTGTTTGGAAAGGACCTTAAAGATCGTCTAGTTCCAACCCCTCTAACATGGGCAGGGACACCTCCCACTACACCAGGTTGCTCGAGGACCCATCCAACCTTGATATGAACACATCCAGTGATGGAACATCCACCACTTCCCAGGCAACCTGTACCAGTGTCTCACTACCCACAGAGTGAAAAATTTCCTTCTGATTTCCAATCTAAATCTACCACCTTCCAGCTTCAAACCTTGTCCTTTCCCTACAGGCCTTTGTAAAGTCCCTCCCCAGCTTTCTTGTGGCCCCTTTCAGGTACTGGAAGGCTACTATAAGGCGTCCCCAGAGCCTTCTCTTCTCCAGGCTGAACAACCCCAACTCCCTCAGCCTGTCCTTGTAGAAGAGGTGTTCCAGACCTCTGATCATCTTTGGGCCATGCATTTCATGGCATGGCTTTCGTGTCCAGCGTGAAGACTATATTGACATTAATTTGTTGGTAGTGTTTCCTTGCCTTGACCAGCCTGGCACTCTCTGGGTGTACAGCAGCTTCTCTGCATCTGATCCACGCTTTACATTTCTGCCTTGGCAATAATATGTTCTGTGCTGCTTCATTTGTCCTTTGGCTGAATCTGTCTGCTTTATGAGCTTGATTTAATTGACCATCTAGGGAATCTGAGGTATGAGCCATTTCATCTGA
>WEIS01010784.1:0-15111 GCA_013389965.1 Todus mexicanus
GGGGCTGGCTCAGCTCCACCTTTTCATTCACACCCACAGCACAATATGTTGCTTACTACCCTATATATAAAACCTACCTTATGCACCACTACAGACATGCAAACAAACCTACAGAGGCCACATCCACACCACGTGCTGGGACAAACACATTGGCTGTGATCTCAGAACATAAATTTCCTTGTCAAGATGTATTGCCCTAAGGGCTTTCTAGGTCAGGACCTGCTGCAGAACCACTTGAAAAACCCCCGAAACTATCCCAAAAGGCCTTATTTGTTATTCTCTTATCCTCCCCTTTTCAAAAAACTGCAAAGTTCATCTGGTGGCAAAGTAGAAATAAACAACCTCTTGTCTCCTAGTTTGTCACAGATAACAACCGAAAAGAGAAAATGAACCGGGAAAATAGTAACAGGATTGAAATCCCCCTGCTGAGAACAGCGCAACCCCTTTTGAACCAGCTCTTTGCTTGTTGGTGGTCTCTAAGACCCTCTACAGAAATCATCTGTAGATCTCTCTTCCATGAGGGACTAAGAAAAGTCACGTTCAGAAAATCCCGCTGCGCTCCTGGCCCTCAGCAATCCAGATACAAGCTCAAAAAGCGGCACATCTCACTTTAAACACTCCACGGGCTGAGGGTTCAGTAATGCTGCAGCTCTGAGTTATTTCAAATAAAACAGATCGTATGAAACTTGACAGGTTCTCGTCTCTACCTCCCTCAGACCAAGCTGAGCTGTTTACAGGTTTCATTTTGCCTGTCCCTGTGCTGCAGCCATCGGACGCTGCAGAAAAAAAGAAAATGAAAGAGAGTTATTTATTTGGCAGTTGTATAACAAAAACTTGGAAGAGGAAACTGCTCAGAAAAACAATTTTAAAAATACATAAATCACACTACTATGTATTTTAGGGTGCTGCCGAGCAATTGCCAAATTGAATTGCCAAATTTTGGGGGGGGAAAGTCATTTTGATTACGAACGAAAACAGGTTTGGGTTTTGCGTTCTACTTGATGACAGTTTAAGTTGGAAATGAAGGAAAAAATTGTTCCAGATTGGTCAAAATGTTCTCTTTTGCCCAAACTGAAGTAATTTCAACCATTAAAAAATTCTGGGTATTTTTTTATATAAGAAAGAAAGAAGTGTCCAAAATTAATAGCTGCTTCAGATCAAAAAAATCTAAACAAGGAATTAACTTTAAAAAAAAAAAAAAAGCTGAACCTGGTAATTTTCTTTATCCTTTTCAGGTTTTTATTGGAAAGCTCTTCTCAAAATCTGCATGTCTTCGCAAAACATTCTGGTACCATCAAACTGCACTTTTCAAGTCTCCCCAAAAAGTATTTTTACGAGAAATGTCACCCAGCTCTGCGAACAAGAGAGATACACAAAGATAGCCAGAATTTCACTGGCCCAGAAAATTCATCTGGAAAACTCCTTCAATTTCCAGTGCTGTTCGGTTTTTGGTCCTAAGAATGAGTGAACTGCACCACAAAGAAACCCTTTTGCTGTGTTTCAATTAATTCTTGCTTAATATTTTACTGTTTCGTTGCCGTTCTGCATCCTGGTTTGCATCTCTTGGGGATCATCGCTTTTGGGGATACTACAGCCCCAGGGACTTGAGTCATCCCACATCCCTTGTGTCATCCCTAACCAAAGTCTTGGGGCTCAGCAGAGCTCACCTGCCTCAAAATCTATGTATAAACTGTCAGATTAGATGATTTAACAGCCATAAACTCAGTAAAACACGTACTCGCCGCGCTCATTGACAAGAAATGCTAATAGGTCATGGAGGTACCTTTGATCTTCTGCACCTATCCTCATATTTCCACTTAGTGTAGGATGAGAAGGGCAGAAGACTCTGGTTGTCTGAGATTTGACAGAATTCAACCTCTTTTATTCTTTTCTGGTTCTTCTCCTCTGCCCATCCCAAGGATATCAGGGCATTTGGGTTCCTTATCTTTCTAGTGCAAGAGGGCAATGCGTCACACGTTGGGTAGTTGAGGAAACTTTCTAATAATGTCAACCAAATCTCCAGTGACTCTCTACACTTATCTGGCTTGTCCACTAAGACCTCATGCTTGGGATGGTACCTTGAACTTCTATAGTCAAAGGTTTCAGGGTGAAGCTTCCTTTTCCTCACTATAACCAGCTGAGATAGACATCTCATCTAAAGTCTAGATACCCTCCCCAGCTAAAAGTCTAGCTAAAAGTCTAGATTCCCTCCCCAGAAGCCAGCCTGGGCTTTTTCCACCTTTAAATTTATTCCTCCCATCCTATAAAAGATACCTGGTATCCAGAGTAAGTGGCATCTGAACTCTTCATGTGGAGTTACAGGAGTTTACCCCATTAATACGCTGGAAAGGGAGTTGTCTCTACGCGCCTGAAGGCGTTTTGCCAGATCTATGCAATTTTTGAGCACATACCTAAGAGGTATTCACCAAATTAAAAATAACCACTAAGCTTACAGAAGTTCTCACACCTTTCCAGAGCACTGGTCCATAGCGGGAACAGCGAGTCAGAGGCAAATCCCATAAAACGTGAAAGGAAAAAATTCCTACTGAGTCCCATGAGCTTGCAACGGAGTCTCGTCTTCTCTACGCTTTCAGCCGCTTTTGCCTGGGGCCTCCTCAAGACTCACTGCTCAAATTTCTCAGAGAGCAAAAGAGGCCCAGCGTGGGCTCAGTTTAGCCTGGCAGGTGTCTACCCACTTCAGAAACCTTCAGATATGTGAGCACGGGAGGGAAATTGCTCTCTCGAAGTATTTCTACTGGGATGCACCATGGGCCAATAATAATAACAGTGATGACAATGGAAATGTGTAGCACCTGGAAGGACTGAAACCAAGGGAAAAAAATAGGTTGGAGAGAGAAAGATCAGAAGGTGTTGGGAAGTTGAACACATAGTGCAGCCATCTTCAGCTATCTTATTGCCTGATCTTGGGAGGTTGAGGAATCCACATGCAAAGAGGCATCCCACAGCATTCTCAAGGAAGGGCTGGCCAAATTCTCAATGAGATCTATCACCCTGACAGGTTTCAAAGTGAGCTGAGACCTGCATCTCCCCACCCCTCATCTTACTAAAACATAACATGACTTCCTCTTGCAAGCTGAATATATGTGACGCATTAGATATCCAGATAGGATTTCTTTTGATTCAGACAAGCGCTTAGTAGTTGGTTGCCTATAGTATATCCCAGGTCATCACCTACTCAGAAGCTCAAAGAAATGGTCCTTGCACTGAGTAATGAGTGGGTGTCTCAGGGACATCTCTGTATCACCTTCTACCTGCTGCACTGTTGATATAACTGTGCTTTTCTGGTGTAAAGCAGGGGCAGAAACAGCCTGGTGAATGGCTTTGGAGACACCTGCTCCTGTTGTCTCTCTACCAGAGGGAAGCAGTTCTTCAGTATTCTAAGATTCAAATCACAGCCATGCTGTGATGTCTTAACCTTAGCAAAGGAAATGTTCTTTTGTTTGTTTGTTTGTTGTTTTGATGCTNACGACCTTTGAAACTCCCTTCCATCCCAAACCATTCAATGATTCTATGATGCCTGCTTATTTCCCGCATGAATGCTCCCATCCTGGATGCTCTTACGCCTTTTCTTGCCGAAAGGGGGGAAGCAGCTTTTATTTTGCAGTATCCCTCCAGATGTTCAGAAGCCTGCATGGCTTTTCAAGGAGAACACATTTCACATGGCTTCAAGATCACCGTACTCCACAAAAATAAACGATGACTGCTTTTTCCCTGGACACCTGCATTGCCGCACGCTGCTACAATAAACATATCAAGTGACGACAGGGGAAAATGCGGCTATTAAGGAGGACTCTATATGGTAAGTCGGGTCCCTTCCAGATCCCCACATACCCCAGCTGTCTCTGCAGGGCCTTTTTGAACCCAGGACCTACAGGACTTTGAGTACACATCATCTCAGTTAATTTTAGCCACACTTAAATACCTGTCTGATCTCCCTCTATCAACGGCATCTCCCAAGGGTGATTCAGTCCATCCCGATATAGGTGTTTAGCACCAGTGCATGGGATGAACTCTAGAGAACTTCACGCTGCCGATTACAGATGATTTCTTTAAGATCAACAACCAGCTTCTCAGTGGTTAAAGCCAGATGAGCTAGTCCCACTTTCTGTGTCTGTAACAATAAAAGATTAAACCTGTTTTGCATCAGCCTCACTATTTTTTCAGGAGAGCAGAATATACTTCTGGCAACAAGTGCCCGTCAGCTAAAAGACCGTTCAGGTGGGAATTTATGAGATGTATGGAAAAGAACATCTTCTTGCTACAAAATCTTTTCAGAACAATGTGAATCACCAAGTAAAGAAGTCCAGGGGCCATTCTAGAGAAATATTTTCTTTAAAAAAAGGATTCCTCGTGCACTCTGAACTCTTAAGAGAAAAAGAAACAAAAAAAACCCCAAACCACCCCAAAAGCTCCTTTCTGTAAGTTGCAAAAAAACATTCAATCACACTTCGAAAAATTCTAAGTATTGGATCAAATCCTATCAGAATGTAAATGTGAGTACCATGAAAACTTTAGAACAGCTGCATTTAGGACTATATCTCACATTTAGGCCAATTTAACTGGTATCTCAGTAGAGACCCCACAAAGACTGAGACAATGAAGCAGCAAGAGAGACGATGAGAAAATCCAACATGATTCTGGAGTATAGAATCACAGAATTTTTAAGCTTGGAAAAGCCCCTTGGGATGATCAAGCCCAACCATTAATCCTATTCTGCAAGTCTCTTAAGACCACTATGACAACAGCAGACCATAACAGTCAGGAAAACTGAAACAACTTTTCTCTACCACCAAAATATTTCAGTTCTGAGATTATTTTTTTTTTTTAGAGCCTAAGGAAAAAAAGAAGAGGATCAAAATTCCGAATTGCGCAATAAGGTCTGAGAATAAATATCAATAATTTGAGACATTCCGATCAAAGGACACATTTTGAATATTTTTGACAGTTTGTTTTGACGCAAGATTGTTTTCATCCCCCCCTTTTTTTTTTGCTTTAATTACAGATTATCTTCTGCATGAAAACAAGAACCAGTTTCATCCTGGAATGCAAAATGGGGATGTTTGGAGAATTTCAAAACTCATTAAAGCATTTTTTACAAATGCTGTCGAATGATCTAGGGAGGTATTCTGATCTACACCAGATGGCCTGAGCTCCATCAGAGCTAGGTTTATGAAGCAGGAAGCATTAGATTTGCCAGGCTCAGCCCTTGTGCAGAAACAGCTTCGATTTTGACAAAAGCATTTTTGATGAAAAGCAGTCAATTGAAAAAATCCCCAGAAAATTTCTCTAGAGAATAAAATCTCGCCTCACTATGAGTTTTGTTAAAAAATAATATCCCAAACCCACACCGGGCATCTACCGATGTGTTTCCTAGTCCAGTTTGGTATAGAGTCAAAAATGGAATATTATCTGCAAAGATTAAGAGGTATTATTACAGAAGTATTGGATTTACTTATTTTTATGGAACTCAATATATTTCTTTAGCACTTCAAAAAACCGTAAGAATCCATAACTGCACATTGCGCTGGAGGGAAAAATAAGAATTTGCATGGCTAAGTGTTGGGAATAAATACATTTAATAAAAAAGAATGCATAAATTATTCAGAAAAATAAGAATTTGCATGACTAAGTGGGGGGAATAAATACGTTTTATAAAAAAAGAATGCAGAAATTAATTGGAAGAATAAGAATCTGCATGAAGAAGTGGGGGAGAATAAATACATTTAATAAAAAAGAATGCATAAATTATTCAGAAAAATAAGAATTTGCATGACTAAGTGGGGGGAATAAATACGTTTTATAAAAAAAGAATGCAGAAATTAATTGGAAAAGTAAGAATTTGCATGAAGAAGTGGGGGGAATGAATACATTTTATAAAAGAAGAATGCAGAAATTAATTGGTTTCAAATCCTGATGACCCTGAAATTGTATGGACTACATATGTGTATTTTTTGAGCGGTACCAGTTCAGGTTTGGGGTTTTTTTTATTTACAACTCATCTCCCTACTGGACTTAGCTGCCCTTCATACCACAATGTCATAGTATCCCAGCTGAATATTACCACAATGTCACGGTATCCCAGCTGAAGCTTTCTGTGCCCTCTGAGGGAAGTTATTGCAATTGCCCCCTCCTCCTTTTACAGTGCAGGAATGTTAAATCCAGGACATTAGCAGGGAGCTGGATCCCACCACACACCACTTGCCCAAGGTCGCAGTGGAAGTTCTCAAAGCACAGCACCAACTCTGGTGTCATTACTTTTTGCAACTAGCCCAAAACTAAGTCCTTGTAATTTTATTTCTTGCTCTAGTTATGAGTTATTGCTTTTCTTTTTTTTTTCCCCCTGCCAGTATTTAAAAAAGATTTTCAAGGTCTTTATGATTCAAGGCAGGACCAACCCACTCTAAGAGCTTCCTTTGTCTTCCAAGGCTCAGTCTTCTGTGGAAGAAGAAAAAGGTTTCTGCAGCCTGTGATTTCCAAGCTACCCAGGAGACCTGTTGTGGTGTACTCAGAAGAAGAGGCAGCAGAGGAAAATATCTCCTTCCTTACATATTTTCCTGTGTTTTCCTGAGGGAGAAACTATTTTTTTAGCTAGTGTGAGAGTCTCAGAGACCTTCGTCCTTTACCTCAGCTCTGAAGAGCTCGTGTCATGGATGTGGCACTTTAGGAGATGATTTAGTGGTTATGGTGGTGTAGGGCTGAAGGTTGGACTTGATGGTCCTTTCCAACCTTGACAATTCCATGATCCTATGATCTATGGCAGTGGAGCTCTGTCCTTTTTCCTCTTTGACATTATCTAGTCTTCTCCCGTGTCCTCTGGCTCACCATAAATACAGGTGACCACCAGGATTCCTCTCCTGGTTACTCAGTTCCTTATAAGAATTGAGAAAGAATCTGGCTGCTTTAAACTTATCAACAAAATAATGCTGATTTACATCCAGTCATTGCCTGGCCTAGATCCTCACAGAAAGAAACCTGTGAAACACTGCAAAGCTCCTCTTCTTTTCCCCAAGGGCAATGCCTTTTCCCAAAGGACAGTTCCCAAAGGACAATGGAAATCCCTACTACGTCTTGAGGCGTCACAGGTATTTACTGTGCAAATAACACGGCAAAGCTGCTCCTAATTATACATGCAGGGCTCTCTGATATCTCCTGTGGATGTGTGTGGTGCAAAGGCAGCAGAAGGGAACTAGTCATTTTGAGATTTTCATTTGCTTATTGTATTTTTGTAAGTGAGGAGGTCACTCTTAGTCCGTTCCATGCTCATTTCTATAGGAATATGTAATTTCTTTCTCCTTCTCGTCCTCTGAGAGAAGTCACTTCCAAAATAAAGGAGTCACTCTCTGATATCTGCTGAAGAATCAATTACCATGGAAAAAAAACCTCAACAACCCAACATTTGAAAGGGAAATGGATCTCCAGCATAATTTCACTGGAATTACCTACATCGCAGCTTCAAAACCTTGTGTGTTTCCTGAATGTTGGCGGCTCCCTGTCATGGGATGGTTCACTGAAAGGACAACGTGATGCTAATTAGGCAACTCAGGATTAGAGTGGCGATGCAAGATTCTCTCAAAACTGATTTCTGAAATGGCCTTGGAAACATAGCCTTGTCCTCACGCATTTGAGTAAGACTTCAGCAAACCCAGCAGTGTCTCTTTCTAGCAGAGACTTCACTAAAAGACAAGAAGGGTCATGCCTTTGGGAGGAATCCTTGGGGCAGAAGCTGAAAGCAGAAGGTCCTTCAGGAAATCTGAATTTTTGCCCAAGTTTCTCTCTGCCTTCCAAAACACGCACACAAGCCCACACAAAGTTTCTTCATCATTCACTTGGGCTTTTCAGGAAAACCACAGGAGATGTCGCTCTCTCACTCTAAGGAAGTCCCAGGCTGGTGATGTCTACCAAAGTGCTACATTCCAGGCAGAGAGAAATGAATTCAACCCCTACTCCAAGCCTGTAGTCTAACACTGGCTGTTGGTTAGTCAGTGGGTAGACCTGAGGACAGTCAAGCCTTCCTGGTGTCTACCTGCAAATATTGCCTGTAGAGGAGCCGTAAGTTTCCCACTGAGGTCAATACAAGCAGTAAAATTTGCTACTTTGGGGATAAGACGGGACAAATGGGTCTGAACATCCTCAGATAAAACATAATTGAGCTTTTAGCTTCTGTGTTTAGCAAAGCCCCCAGTGATTTTGCTCTCACTCTTAGGCTACGTGTGGCAATTGCCTTTGCTGATTGTTTGCTGCTCCAAACCAAGAGCTACTTTGGGACTGTGTCATCTCACAGCATTGATGACACCACCATCAGAATCACCACCAACCCAAGCCCTCCCAGCCTCCTTCCGACCGCACCAGGTTGAAAGGTACATACTTTGACAGAAGCTGGGTTAAATTCGACTTCTTTGGGGGGTTCTGGTTCTGCTGGTTTAGGCGCCGGTTTGGGTTCTTCCTTCTTAGGTTCGGCCTTCTTAGGTTCAGGTTTCTTTGGAGCCATGTTGGCTTGCTGGTGGTGCTGGTTTAGAGAGGGAGAGAAGGAGACAGGCAGAGAAGAGGTGGCTGCCGCAGGCTAAATCACCAGCGGACACAGGTCTTTATCCCTGCCCAGTCTCTTGAAGTCACACATTGTGTCACTCTCAGACCTGTCACATGCCAGAGCTTACAATAGGGTCACGGCTATAAAAGGACAAGATATTTCCCCAGCTATTTTAGAGCCATCGGATACGGCATTGTTACGAATTAGCGCTTAAATGGAAAGAGGGGTTGGGGATTTTAGGGCCGAGGCTGGCGCGGGGTCAAACATTTTTGGTGCGCATGTTCACACGTGGACCTGTACAAGGGGGAGGTTGGGTTACAACCCAGGTCACACCGATGGGTTTTATTCTTCCCAGGGCCGTGCTGACACTTACCTTCCCAGCTCGGTTGTTGCAAAGTGTCTTTTTTTCAGGTCCCTCCCTGGCCTTTGTTGTGTTGCGGTTTGTTAGAAGACAAGCTCAGGTTTATATTTAGACATGAGGATGGAGCTTTATGGGAGGTTGACAGTCAATGTGTCAGCTGGCACAGGGGAGAATTCATACCTAAGATCACACACTGGTCTTCTCCTGGTGCAAGGAACCAGTATTGCTCGTAGCAGAATTCATCTAACAAGCAGGGAAGCACACAGACAGACACATGGACACACACATGGTCTGGGATAGCCCTGCGTGTCTCTAAGTACATCCTCATGGCTGAGATTTTCCAGACCATTTTAGGGACTTGAATGCCAAATTCCTATTCAAATAACTAAGATAAGAGTATCCATTTGAAGCTTTCCTAATCCCAGCCTTACTTTGATTTAAAGAACCAGCCCCTCTTCAAAGCAGAGTTAAGCGTTTTCAGATCTGCACTGGCTTATGTCATTTTTCTAAATCAGGAGATCACTCTTTGAGACAGTCTGTTCCACATTGCCTAATTTAATGATTTTTCCCCACCCCCCAAAGCACAACCACCCACCAAATCACAATGATTTGAAAAGGGAATCTGGCATTTCAACTAAGTATGAGTTGATTAGTACTTAAAGGGGGCCTGTCAGAAAGATGGGGACAATCTTTTGAGCAGGGCTTGTTGTGACAGGACAAGGGGTGATGGGTTGAAACTGAAAGAGGGAGATTTAGACTAGAGAGAAGGAAGAAAATTTTTATACTGAGGGTGGTGAGAGCCTGGCCCAGGTTGCCCAGAGAGGTGGCTAATGCCTCATCCCTGGAACCATCACAGGTGAGGTTTGCCAGAGCTCTGCGGAACCTGTTTTAGTTGCAGATGTCCCTGCTCCCTGCAGGAGGGTTGCACCAGATGACATTTAAAGGTCTGCCTCAACCCAAAACATTCTATGGTTCTATGATTTAAGCAACTGAGTGAAGCCACAGATACCTACAGCTGAAAGAGGTGCATCACCCTCACACTGACTATACAAACCAGATCTCTGTGAGCTGCGACAAGAACAGAGCCACAGAGTTCACATTAAAGATATCTACATTGGAAACATCTAAATTAAATGAGATGAACCCTCCACAGGCTGAATTCCATCTTCTGAGAGTTCCTTCATATTGCAAAACCCCAGATTAGAGGGGTTTCAGTAGGGTTTGCTTTCTCATTTGCCCATTTTCTGTCCAGTGAACACAAGAATTACATGTGGGAAGTGTCTAAGGTACCCTGATGATCCAAATATGCGATCCCTGCAAACTTCCCAAGTTATAGATATTTCTGTGAAGAAATAGCAGAAATTGTGAATTGTTTTCACGCCTGCAGAAAAGTTCTGCTGCATTGATTTCTGCATTGGTATGAGTCACAGCTGGAGAATTGCAGGAGACCTCTATTGACTCAAAGAAGTACCAGGGAGGAATTTCACCATGTTCTCCGACTTCTCGACTGACATCGCAGGAACCAGCACAGACCCAGGAAATTCTGGGTTATGTTAATTCAAAGCAGCAAAACTACAGCTGTAACCACAAGGACAGCATCTGAGAAGGCACCAGCCTAAGCATAGAAACGGGTTTTCCACAGTGTTTGAAAAAAAGCCAGCAGGTCTCATTCCTGAACTGAAAACAGCACTGGAAAATACCGGGCAATTAAGATGCCAGCACCAGCTCAACAGCAGCTTGGGATCTTGTCACCTCCACCTCCGCAAGATAAGAAGAGACCATAGTAACAAGGAGACTCATGTTTCCCTTTCTCTTCTGAATTCCACAAATTGACCATGGTTGTGGGATTTGTTGGGTTTGTTTTATTGGT
This sequence comes from Todus mexicanus, assembly GCA_013389965.1. Taxonomy (NCBI): domain Eukaryota; kingdom Metazoa; phylum Chordata; class Aves; order Coraciiformes; family Todidae; genus Todus; species Todus mexicanus. The sequence goes on from WEIS01010784.1 coordinate 10,780, forward strand.
TTTTTTGGTAATTATTTTTCCCCTTCAGCTCATCTCTAATAAAAAGACATTACAGAAATAATAGCAAGAGACAATCTGGAAAGGTGGCAGAAATCTCCCCTCAGTCCTATTCTCAGCCAAAATTTGGTAGTCATGCCATCATTCAAAGATTATCTCAATACATTTGTTGGGGGTTTTTTTATATCTATGCACGATAAAGTATCTTCACAGTACAGCTGGCTTGACCTAGTTCACAGAAAAGATCCTTCGTGCTTCTGCCAAAATTGAAACAGTCGCTGTATTCTACAATTTTGGTAAATTTTCCCTTCTGTCAAAATAAAAATCTCAGTTAAATATTTTGTGATTCTATTTAATCATTTATTTTATTTACTCTGTTCCTCTTCTAGACCCATGTCACATTCCCTCCTGAATTCTGGTCAGTTTATTTGCACAGACTTATCAATGATCAAAATACCCTGACAGATAAGCCCTTCTTCACAGTTTCAGGGAGTTCTTCACTTTGCTTTTTCATCACAACGTAGCATAGGTGGCAGCCAGTTGCCCCATCTACACAATTTCTGAAGATATGGATGCTTATTTTCAATTAACTATATGAAATCAAGGCAAAACAAGGAGGTAGGAGTTTTAAGTATCTGCAGGGCTGGCTAACCACTGCTGGGTGGAGGTCTTGGATCAATCCCATGGATTAAAGATACGCCAACACCCTAACAATCCTTTTCCAAACAACCTGATCAATGCAGCTAATCTTCCTTAACTCCCCCATTCATCTCTACCATGAGGATCCCCCAGAGTCCCAGCAGCTGCAAGAAAACCCTGACCAAAAATCTCACTTTGTATTAATAGGTTTTAAAGGGCAGGGGGACAGGCTCTTCAATTCTTCAACCATACTCACAACAGATGTTAGCAGCACATCTCAGCGCCAAAAAGCTGTTCCAGAGTCACCCTAGAGTCCTACATGAGAGGCTGGGCTAGCTGCGGATTCTTCAAGATCCCCTTGATCATCAGGGTAGGATGAGTTTCTCCTGAGAGATGGAGCAGGATCATCTTCAAACAGCACACAACTCATCAAGACGTTTCCCACAGAAGAAACAAAATAGGATTTTAGAACCAGAAGAGTAGAATCTAGAGCGAAAACAAAATATTCTGGCCAAAATCTGCATTATTTAAATTTGGGAATACTGCCACAACGCCTTATGATTCTCTGCTTCTAGATAGAATCGTAGTATTGTTCTGGTTGGAAGAGACCTTTAAGATCACCGGGTCCAATTGTTAATCCAGTACTGCTAGGCCACAACTAAACCCAGTCTGTGTGTCCAGCTTTACTGGAATAATAGAAGATCCCAGGTTAGAAGGGACTTCAGAAGATCATCTGGTCCAACTTTTCATAAGGGAGCCTAGATGAGATTACCCAGCAGCCTTATTCCCTTTACTGCAATTTGTCACACTCCTCCTGAGACCAAGTAGTGGACATCGTACAGAGAATGTGAATTATCTCCTTCTGAGGAAAACCAACACCTGGAAAAAGTTAAGGATTTTCATGAAATATTATTGTGGGGTATTTGAATCAAACTATTCGGAGCCAAAACATATCAAGTTTCAAATATTTGACTTCTCCACAGGATAACATCTCCCCCAAGAACATCGGGGATTTTTTTTTTTTTCCCTGTTAAGAATAAAAATAAAATCAATCTTTTGAGTTGAAACTTCAATTCTCTGTTCAAAAAATAACCATTGATGGAAACCCTCCAGACATCTTTAAATGAGAGATTGAGAGCACGTCAACGATGTTCTCTCGCCAACCAAAAAGTGGTTGCGCAACATGTCCCAATAAGGAATGTTGTCCTTAGAGCTGTAAGATGGCCACAGCTTGAGTGTCTTCCCCAGAGAAGAAGTGTTTTTAGAAGATTCGCAACCAGAAGACAATTTATTTTGCTGCTTCTTCAATCCCCAGCGCAGCAGATGTCTTGTCAGCTGTCGGGTGAAAAAAAAAGTAAGCTCCAACCCACATCTGCTCAACCTCCGAACTTTAATATACCCAAGTTATAAATGGAAAGTCGGATATTTTCAAATGGCAATGGCATTTCAAAGGTATTTAATGGAAAATAAAGAAAAATAAGAGGAAAAAATAGGAAATTGGGCAGGGAACTTACAAGAAATCTCAATTTCTCTCGCTATTTTTTGACAGCTATAAAAGTTGTTGGGTTTTCCATCCACGCCTGAACACTCAAGTGGTTAAAATGAGATGAGAAGATACTGGAAGGAAGGGAGGAAAGTGTTGTATCCACATGGAGAGAGAGGCATGTGGTGGGCCAACTGAGAGGGTGTTTATCTGATGGGAAGCTGCTGTGAAAAAAAGGTGGAGGGGGAGAGAAATAAAGGTAAAAATGAGACTTTCCTCTGAGATTACTGTTTCTGCTCCAAGTTTCATAGAGTGAATTGACTGACCAATATTACGAGTGCTCCCTATAGGAAGCATCAGCTCAAACGAAGAGCAAACTCCTGCTTTTGGACCAACTCTTCAGCTGCTATAAATCAGCGAGTTCCACTAACTTCAAGGGAACTATGCTGATTTATACCAGCTGGGGATATGGACCAGAATAGTAGATTGTCTGGCAGGAGCCATCATTTACTTTCTGAGTGTTGGGATCAGGAGAACACATGTTTGTTGTTCATCAAGCCAGGGGGAAAGAGAAAAAAAAAGCAAAGTAAAAAACCTACTTTATATAGAAAATGTAATATCAAAGATACCAAACAGCAAAGCAGAGCTGCTGAAACAAAACTTGGTGGAAATGTGCTCTTGCTCCATGTGGGATTTAGTAGAAAATTAGTATATAATGGATTCTGAGACTCTTTAGGTACCATGGGATGAGGAACAGAAATGAAATGCTTTGTGCGGTACAGCCTTCGCAAACTTTTAGAGTCCCGCTGCAAACCAGTAGAAGTCTGCGAAAAACCAACAGGATCCTTCAGCTGGTGAAAGCAAAAAGGATTAGATGCCAATTAAGAAGGTTAATTAACAGCTATTTTGCAGAGTTCACAATAGCCTACTTCTTTGAAGTGTAGACTTTTTTCTTCCAAAAAATCATCTAGTTGCTATTAGAAACATTAGGGGACAACAACGTCTCTTAATTAGCACTCCTGAGATGCCAGAGGAGCCACCAGCTATGCCTTTTCTCCCAGATGGTGATTCTTTCCAACTTTTAGCCTTTCTAAAAGGTAGGATGAACATCCTTCTAGACTTTTTTTTTCCCCCTGTATATATAATTGGCAAGAGAACTCCCAGCCATTCACACTGGAGGCTTAACTTTCAGGTGCTTCAAGTGAATAAATTCCACGTTTCCATACCCATACAGCCCATTTCGTCTGCACTAGGATATTTCAATCCTTTTGTTTTTCAGGAAAAGAATAAAAGAACACATTCCATTACTTCTAGAAGGAGTAGACCTACCCCCAGCCTCCATCCATCACAGAGTTTTGTGCCTTTTTCTCTGCAACTTCACAGTCTGAGAACTCTTGTCCTTTTAATACTTGTGGGCTATGAGCAAATCAACTCATGATCTTCTCAAGGACAAAGCAAAATGATCAGACTCAGCAACTGACAGGCTGACAACAGGTTACTACCTACATCCTGATCTCTGGCTACTTAGCAGGCAAGTAAATATTTCATTTCAGAGTGACCTTGTATCGTGGTTCAACCTCTGCTGGCAACCAACCACCACATAGGTGCTCACACACCCCCTGTGGGATGAGAAGGAGAACCAGGAGGAAGAAAAAAAAGTGAGACCCCAAGGCTTGAGATAAGGACAGTTCAAGAAAACAACACAAAGAGAGAAGAAAACAGCAGCACCAATGATAGTACTGAGGAAATAAAAGACAAAGTAAGTGATAGAAACCAGGAAGGCTCTACCCATGCCTGAGACACCAACTTTACCTTCTCCAGTCCCATCAAAGCCACACATGGAAACAAGTTGCAAACACCTTCCTTGGGCCAACCCTCCCCTAATATAGGGGTATGACTCAGGGGGGTACAGAACATCCCATTGGCTGGTTCCGTTGTTTATCCTGGTTGTGGTCCCTCCCAGCTGCAGCCCCTTCCAACTGATTGAGCCAGCAGCTGTTTGTCATAATTAACCCAAGCCCAACCCAGGACACCTTGCTGATCATGGAGCACATACTGAAGGCAAAAGTGGTAGATCCAAGTTGCTTTATCCAGAAGACCCAACTACCATCATTACCTGAAAGGAGGTTGGAGCCAGGTGGGGTTGGTCTCTCCTCAGGCTGTGCCAGGTGAGCTTTAGGTTATTTTTTTCCCCCCAAAGGGTTCCCCAAGCC
>WEIS01010793.1:1278-17306 GCA_013389965.1 Todus mexicanus
TCTCCTTTCTCTCTTGTCTCCTCTCTCTCTTTTCTCTCCACTCTTCTCTCTCTACGCTCTCCTCTCTCTCTTCTCTCCCTCTTCTCTCTCCTCTCTTTCTCCTCTCTCTCCTCTTTCTCTTCCCTCTTTTCTCCTTTCTCTTCTCTCTCTCTTCTCTCCTTTCTCTCTCTCCTTTCTCTCCTTTCTTCTCTCTCTTCTCTCACTCTTCTCTCTCTCATCTCCCTTTTCTCTCCCTCTTCTCTCTCCTTTTCCTTTTTACTTACCTTTCCTTCTCCCTTTTCTTCTTTCTGTTTTTTTCCTCCTCTTTAAGAATCAAGATTCTGGAGATGTTTTCTTCACAGAGTCTTCACTCTGTCTTCTCACGTCTAATTGAGCCTCCTAGAACTGAATCTTTGCAAGCGTCAAAGCTGCGACTACAAGACTTGGGAGCATTAACTTCGGATGAAAAGCTCACCCCTCTGGGATATCACTTGGCTTCACTGCCTGTTGATGTCAGGATTGGCAAGCTAATGCTATTTGGGACCATCTTCCGCTGCCTAGATCCTGCACTAACTATAGCAGCCAGCTTGGCCTTTAAGTCACCTTTTGTAAGTATTCTGAAGAATACTGTGTATCCTGCTTTGAGAGATGTGTGTTTTCATGCAGCAGCAAAACACTGTGGTAACTTGCAGTGTACTACACGAGTATCTTAATTTTCCTTTTTAGCCTGCATTAAACAATGTTATTCAAAATATGTTAATGCCGTGTTTATTGAAAAAGTCCAGTTAAAAGCACCAAAACCATGCAGCAAGGACAGGAACGTTATTTGTGTTATGAGCAAGCAGTAGAAACGGAGTGGATATTGATTTTAATTTGAACTAGGAAGTACAACCAGACCAATTTGTCCAATTTAATGTCAAAAGTGAAAATGAATAGTAATATACGAAGCAGTTACAAAAAGTTATGAAACAGTGATAATGATGAGGTTGACACGTCTGAGCTGTGCATGCAGAGTTTGCTCTCCCTTTGGCTTTTTGATTAAGCTGTTATACTTACGGGTGCTCTTACTGTTGTTAATCTTCTACTGCAATGTGCAAATCTGCATGAAAAGTCTGATTTTCTTGAGGTTTTGATTGCTGTGTTTAGTAGTGCAAATAGTTTATATATTGAGGATAGTCGTGAAAGAATCGGAAATAGACCGTTCTAATTATTCAATTGCGTATTGTTTTCCATATGCTTATTGGGCAGTTTCTACAGGATTTTGACTTCAAGTGCTGTAATTTTCTATATGCTGATACAGAACAACTTAAATTCAGCTTTTTGAATGTCCTGAGTTACTATCACCTTCTCTCCCTCTCAGACCCAAGTGTTCCTCTCTACTATAGGCATTCTCACTTGAGCTTTAGCTCCATTAAATTGCTAAGATTTGTCAGATAATGCTTTTTAAGAATCTTTTAAGGATTTTTAAGTTCTGCAGCTGCAGAGAAGTCTGCCCAAAATAAAATATTTTCTGTGAGCCGGTCAATCACAAATTTACCTTTGGATCTCTTGTAGTTAGATAGGGCAATGGGCTCAGGTGCTCTGCTGTTAGTTAGGCATTTTTGAATGCCTCATATTTTCTGTTATCTATGGAGAAAGTTTGCATTCTGGCCTGTGAGCTGCTGTGAAAGTACCAAAGATTATGTGCTCTTACAATGGCTTGTCTGAAGTTGTGAGGGGAAGAGCACACTTAATCTGCTACTGCCTGTCTAGGTGTCACCATGGGATAAAAGGGAAGAAGCAAACAAAAAGAAGTTGGAGTTTGCGGTGGGAAACAGTGACTACCTGGCTCTTCTGCAGGCCTATAAGGTGAGCTAAAATTCAGTCGCCTCTCTCAGAGGTTTGTGATGTGCTTGAAATTCAAGCTGAAATATTTTATTAAAAGTTTCCTCCCGTCCTCTCAATTAGGGATGGCGTTTAAGTATGAAAGACGGCTTTCAGGCCAGCTACAACTACTGCAGGGAGAACTTTTTGTCAGGAAGAGTTCTTCAGGTAAGTCGGTTTTTGTGGCCTTGCAGAGGGGCTTGTTGAGACACTGGCAAAGTCCTAATTATGAGAATAAGCAACTGATGAAGATTCTTCTTGCTCTGTGTGGCACCCATCACAGCCCTTTGTCTGTTTGTAGGAAATTGCCAGTCTGAAACGGCAATTCACAGAACTGCTTTCTGACATTGGGTTTGTGAAGGAGGGATTAAGAGCCAGGGACATTGAGAAGAAGTGGTCCCAAGGAGGCGATGGCGTGTTGGATGCCACAGGAGAAGAGGTAATTCACAACATTTTAGTGCTCTAAAACCATGCTGCTGTTTTGCATTTGACCTGGGTGCCAGATGGGCTCTAGACTGGTGGGCCTGGTTTTGTCATCTCACACTGACAACAGTCATCTCCTGCCTGCTCTGTTCTTCCTCCCTGTATGTTGCATGTGCTGGGACTCACCTCAGTTGCATGAGATCTTACATGCCCAGGCAGAACAGGCACAGATGCAGAAGTGAGCTGAAACCTGCTCCTCTGAAACAGTGAAACGCTGCTGGTTTGACATGTTATAAGTCAGCAAGTGGAGGAAAGGCACGGGTCTGACTTGTGACCTGGCCTGAGTGTTGGGATTAGCGATAACCTTATTTTGGGAACAGAATTACATTACAGAGCTGGCAGTGAAATATTTCAGCACTGCAGACAATCTTCAGAAAGCAGTACCTCCAGAGACAGATCTCCTAGGGCTACATGATGAGGTGATAAGGGTTTGGTAGTTGTGCACTGGCATAACTTGTGCTTGCATTCTCTCAGGGGCAAGCTGCTTGGTAGCCAGACATTAGGGAATAATTAGTATCGTTAGTTTCGGCACTAACTGCATCAAGATAGTTGGTGGTCAGTTTGCTCCACTGATAGTGGAGTAACAGCCCAAGTCTAGCCTGAGACCTTAGGAGCAGAAACTGGTCCTCCCCTATAAAGCACCTCAGTGCAGCTATAAAAGTAAAGCAGTTTCAGGAATTAAATCATTCCAGAAGCAGGGTTTTCTTTACCTTTATCAACTTACCTGTAGAATACCTAATGCATGCATTAATTTCACAGGCAAATTCGAACGCCGAGAACATCAAGCTGATCTCAGCTATGTTGTGCGCTGCGCTGTATCCCAACGTTGTCCAGGTGAAAGAACGCTTTTTCATTTTCCCTTCTGCTGTCCAGCATGTCCACCCGCCCTGCTGCCAGTCCGGGCTGATAGTGGCAGCCTTCAGCCTGGCTTAGGTTGCTGAAGTTTGCTGCTCATAATGTTGGAGCCAGGCAGCTGAGCTCCAGTTCCTGTTGCTTGAGACTGCTGCTGTTCCAATAGGCTGATTTGAGCACCACACAGAAGCCAGCAGCAAATGTTCTTAAGAAGCTACTTTAAATTACAGCTTTTCTGGGGTTACAAATGGAGCAGCACTTGGAGTGTAATATCTGTCTCTAGTGACTTGACATGTTACTACTTTAGAATCTCTGCTTTTGATAAAATTAAAACCTAAGTTAGAAAGGTTTTCTCGTACAGCAGATTTTGTAACTTTTTATCTTGCCATACAGGTGAAAAAGCCAGAGGGCAAATACCAGAAGACCAGTACAGGGGCGGTCAAAATGCAACCAAAAGCAGAAGAGCTGAAGTTTGTTACCAAAAATGATGGTTATGTTCACATTCACCCTTCATCTGTCAATTATCAGGTCAGGATTCTTCTTTTCTACAAAGCATGCTCATAAAAAAAAATCACCTTTGCTTGAGCAGTTGAGATGACAGTGAGGGTCCCTCTTTAAAAATAAAACTATTGAACAGTCAGCGTTAGAATTGTAAATAATGGTGTGTTCCTGAGTTAAGAGTGTCCTCTTGGACACACAGTTAAACTCCAGCCTCTGGAGTGAAATCAGCAGATACCCCCCCCAGTTCATGTCTTCTTAACGTGTGCCTGCAAAGCTGCATGTGAAAATGTTGCCTTTGCAACGCTTCCCTGGATTTTCCTGGTACCGACTGGGATGGCATGCACGTGTGTAGCACCTTCCTACATGTAGATGACTTCTCCCCACCACCCCTCCCTGGGCTTTGTCTCTTCCACTGAAATATTATTTATTGTTAAATAATTCAGGGATGTACTCTAGTATGTTTTCAAACTCTGAAGTTGATTTCCTTTCCAGCTTGATAGATAATTTTTAGGTAAGAGCTCTTCTCTCTCTGGCATGATACATGGATATATTTGCCTCATAAAAAGTCTGTCTCCGTATATGATGATTCATTGCTTTTCCAGGATATAAATCACTTGCTTTAAAAAAGCGGGGGTTTAATCATGAACCACCTATTTCAGTTATGAAAGCTTTGAACTGTTTGTCATTCTCACTTTGAAAGAGCGTAACAAATATGTGCGTGAAAAGGTCCTTGATATGAAATGGAGAAGTTGAAGCCTTGAGGCAAAATGGATGAATTAGCTGATTTCTCAGATGCTCACTGCAAAGTGGGAAGGAGCAAGAGTGGCTGCCGGTTATCCAGCTGGCAAAGATGTGGAGCTTAAACAAGGATGCTGTGTCCATGTTGCAGACGAGGCACTTTGAGAGCCCCTACCTGGTGTATCACGAGAAGATCAAGACTAGCCGTGTGTTCATTCGAGACTGCAGCATGGTGTCGGTGTACCCACTGGTCCTGCTTGGAGGCGGGCAGGTTCACATGCAGCTGCAGAAGGGAGAATTTGTCATTTCTCTCGACGATGGATGGATACGGTTTGTAGCTGCCTCTCACCAGGTAAGGAGGAGGGATAATCGTGGGAGTGCTGCAGAGCTGTGCATGTCTTTGGAGTGCAGGAGATGCATTTCATGGGCTTTACACTCATCTCTGTGTCTTACCATGTGTGTTAGGTGGCTGAGCTGGTGAAGGAGCTGCGCTGTGAACTAGACCAGCTGCTGCAGGATAAAATCAAGAATCCCAGCATGGATTTATGCATGTGCCCCCGTGGATCTCGGATCATTGGTATGATTGTAAAGCTTGTGACCACGCAGTAACAGGAGAACAGCTTTCCACAAAGACTCGGTGTTTGCTACTGCCTGAGAACAGACCAAGTAACATCAGTGTCTTGATACATATTTTGTTCCAAAAGATGGTGCTGATCTCTGGAAGACCAAGTTGGCAACTGTACTATTGACAGTTTTTTTGGGGGGGTGTTGCTCTTGTTTTATTTTTCCTTTGTTTGCAGAGAGCTCGGTTGTTGAAGGTAAGGGGGCTTGCAGTACACTCTAGAAAAATGGTGAATCTCACAGGAGGAACAGAAACCTCCAAGTAAGAAAGTAAAGTGGTTTTTTTTTCACGAGGCTATACATGCCATAGTGTTTTCTGGTCACAAAAATCCCTGCTACCTAGCTGTTTCTTGAAATAGCGGTGTCTGGAGGCATCATGTGACATCATAAGCTGCTTCCAAGTGGATTTAAACTCACTTCTACATTTTGGCAAAGTCTTTACTGAGGTAGTCAGTCTTTGGTGACCGGGGATCGATTTGCTTATGGTTCAACCTAAAGCCCTTAAAAAAGGTGAGCGTCTTTTGAGTGAGTCATGTCAAGGGGTTATGAAATGGATTTAGAGAGCATCTTCTGGCAAGGAGATCAGTTGGAGTAACGTGTTGGACCAGTGGAGTCTGTTCTGGTTCAGTGTAGACCTGCAGGAGAGTATTGACATTTCTCCTGAAAGCCAGGCTTTTCCAGCCCCCACTGCACTGTGAAAACAAACCAGATGAGACGGGCTGGTGCAGTGCATTAAGAACGGGTGGATGGTACTACTCGCTGTTAACCTCCTCTAGTAGGTAGTAGTCCTCCTGCCACCCTGCACAGCTGGAAGAAAGTCCCACTTTTGGAAACTTTTAGCCCACCTCCTACTCTGGGGAGTGGCCTGCTACAGAAGAGTGTGGCAAAATGCTGCAGTGATAACGAACTGTTACTTCTTCCCTTGGACAGTGCTTAACCGCAATGCTGAGCACTGCTACAGCTGAGCTGCCTGATGCACTAGCCATTGCAAATAACAGCAAGTGCCTTAAGGGGAATAACTTTGCTGTCATCTGTACTAGCCAAACCAGCGTGAACACTGTCGATGCCACCAGCCCTGCCTAGAAATAGGCTTCAGGCTGAGGAATGCTAAGCAGAGAGCGGCTCACCGGTTGGGGACTAGTTCGATTTTTTTCACTTGAGCGTTTGTAGAAGCAGTTTCACAGTTACACACCCTTTCATGAGGAAGACAGGAGTACCAAACCCAACACACTAGTGCAGTACAGTGGTCTCTGTGGGTATCTTGAACTGCTGAAAGTCTAAGCAGATTGTTCCCACAGCTTAATGTTGGTCAATAGTAGCACCCGTAACTGCACACCTGGATGCTTGGGGCTTCTTCCTGAGGTTTAGTGAAAAGCTGTTAAGGCCTGGGAATCCTGGGGTGGGCTATTAAAGCACTGCAGAGACATGCAGAGTGTGTTGTCAGACACGAGCTCTATATGAAGCAGGACTGTTAGATACGGTGTTGCTTCTGTGTGTGCCTGACAGCCATGCCAGTAAGGGTAAGCAAATACTGTTTCTGTTCAGCTTGGCTGTGGAGAGAGGGAGGAACAGATTCTGGTTTTCTCCTCAGACTTCCACACACTTTCAAAGCATTATCCTCTTGAATAAATGACTTCTCAACCATCAGGGAGTGCTGTGTTTTGCCTGGAAACTAGAGGTTAAGCAGCGACTGCCTGTATGACTCTTCACACAAGTACAATGCTACCTTCCACCTGAGCTGTCCCAAAATGAAGGTGAGGACAAGGATAGCCAGTGCCAAAACAGGGTAACAGCCCAGGGAGTCATGCTGCCCCTCTACTCCACTCTGGTGTGACCTCACCTGGAGTACTGTGTCCAGTTCTAGAGTCCTCAGCACAAGGACATGATCATTCCAGTAATTCTAGTACAGTGACACTGATACAGTAACTTGTAAACTAGCAATGCTTAACTGAGCATAATCAATAATTGGTTATAGTAAATAGGATGATTCATGTAAGCTGTGACAAAAGGTGCTGAGCAGAGGCAAATCATACACACACACACACACACACACAGAGCCGTACACGGTTGTAGAGGTTAGTTTATGAGTAAGTCAAGATGGCATCTTCCTACAGATTAAAGTGAATTTGGGTGTCCCAGGCTCTCCAAGATTTTTGAAACAATCCTAGGGATCAGGAATCCTCACGTCTCCATCAGCCTGCTACAAGCAGATGGTGATTCCCTTTGTCAGCTTCACCAGCAGACTCAGCCCTGAGGTGTCCCAGCTTGGGAGAAGATACAGAGACTCAGCCCACTGGAATCCCAGAATGCTACCATGGGCCTCGCCTAGGACCAGCATTTATAGAGTCGCAAGACGATTGACTTTGGTCAGTACCAGGCTAGCACTTTTCCCCTGTGGCCATTAATCATGTCAGGCTGGCTTGGCTCGTTTCCCAATATGGTCTTTCTTTGGCCCCTGTCCAAAGCATTCCAGAGCTATGGATACAGTGAGGGGGTGCTGCCTAGCTATTCCATCCCAGAGACTCAGTCTCCAGGTGGGGTGGGGAAATTGTTTGGTACCAGGTGGATGCACAAGGTCACCAGGATACACCAAACTTCCCCAGCCTGCTGAGCTTTCCCAGGCTCCTAGACCGCAAAACCAAGCAACACCAGGACCAGTTTCGCAGTGTGGTCTAGGAGCCAGGCTCATGACAAAGCAGTACCACCTACTGCCTGCTGGAGCAAGTCCAGCGGAGGGCCACAAAAATGATCAGTGGGATGGAACACCTTGCCTGTGAGGAAAGGCTGAGAGAGTTGAGGTTGTTAAGGCTAGGGTTTCCCTGGAGCCTTTCCTATTGTGGCCTTTCAGTGCTTAAATGCTTTCGTAAGAAAGACAGGGACAGACTTTTTATCAGGGCATGTTGCCACAGGACAAGGGGTGATGGTTTTAAACAAAGAGAGGGTTCATTTAGACTATATATAAGGAAGACATGTTTTTACAATGAAGGCAAACACTTCAACAGGCTACCCAGAGAGGTGGTGCAAAACCTACCCCTAGAAACATTCAAGGCCAGGTGGATGGGGCTCTAAGCTACCTGCTCTAGTTGAAGATGTCCCTGCTCACTGCAAGGGGGTGGGTTTGGACTAAATGGCCTTTAAAGGTCACTTACAACCCAAACCATGCCACGCCAACTGCGTATGCCCTAACCTGACTTCATGGACTGCACACTGTGGTTTTATTACTTGCTTCCTTCAGCCTCTGAAACCAGTGCCAGCCCACACACTAGCTCCATTTCTCCTGAAGAGTAAACCCACAAAATCCTGTAAAATGACAGACAGGATAACCCAACCCTCCAGGTGAACAGCAGAGGCAGAACTGGAGTCTAGCTGCTGCGCTCCCCACTGCAAAAATCTCCACAGGACAGCTGGCCTTTGAGAAAACCAAGAGCATGAGACCCAATCTAATATAGGTAACAAGCACCAAACACAGTGGCAGTGCTATTGGTAACCACAGGCCTGTCTGCAAGGTAGAAGAGCCAGCCCCACCTCCAGCAGAAGAGTGGTTTCCTCTTCAACCTCCATCATGGGAGCTGCCTCCCTCCTAGTGCTGACCAAAGCTTGCCCCTAGTATCCCTCCTCCTCTACTCCCAAGTCCCACCTTACCCCCTTTCTTGTAATACTGAGTGAAAACACTGAAAAAGAAAGGTATTGCTAAGAAGAGTTTCAGCCTACAGGTTTATTGGGGAGTCACTTTGCTTCAGGAGTATGGGGGCAGGGGGAAGGAAAGCTAGCACCCCCTCTTTTAAAAGCACTGTAGGGTAGGGTAGTTTTATTGTAAGGGGGTAGGAAAGCCCATAAACATTCTCACTGTTCAGCAGTGGCTTCTGGGCCACCCTCGTTTAATGCTGTTGCTTCCAGCTCCCTCTTCTGCAGCTTGTAACAGACTGTGGTTGTGACAAAATATTAACTGCAGCATCATCAGCAAGGAAAGTCACTCAGCAAGAATGCAGTAATATGCACCGACACAGAGGAGGAGGGACAAGACAAACTCAGGCTGCAGTGTACAGCAAGAGTCGCTGTGAAATCATGTACAGGAGCTCATTATTCTTTTAATACCACGACATCTTGTAAAGCAACCATGACCAAAATTCATCTGAAAAGCTGGGGTTGATGCCCATGCACAGCTGCAGTGCTCTAACAGGAGAATATCAACGCCCTGATGATAAATTAGAAGCCCCAAGAGAATTACTGTTCCTCTCCAGCCTGCAAGACACAGCAATATAGTCCAGAACCTACTACAATGAAGCCTTTTTTGGCACTCCCAAGTTTCTTACTGGTCTGGTAACAACCATTATCAGCTGCAAAGATACATTAAACTGGCAAATACCTAGCACCAGTTTATCATACTTATCCTTCAGTGACCTATCCATGGTGAGATGGGGACCACCTGGTCATTTCCCAAGGCAACTGAACAGCACAGTAGTAAAATCTGTCACTTGACTGCAGAAGGAGATGCAACTTTGCAGACCAAGGCAGACAGTGTAACAGGAGCTCTTCACTCCCCAACTGTATTGCTACTTAAACAGGACCTGCAGGTTCTCTTTGTGGCCTCTGATCTGTAAGAAATAACTGCAATTTCCTAAAAATAGTATCTAAATATATTACCTTCTGCACCAGAATTGCCAGTTTATAAGTATCACATAGAGGTGGTATTGTCCGGGCAATCAGGACATAAAACAAGATGTCTAAAAATGTTTACTTCAATAGCTAACATTCCCAGAAGTATTCCAAATGCCTTCAGGGGAGTTCTCATCTCCTTTAATCAACAGGACAGACCAGCATTCACACATTACTTGTTTTTTCCATCTGTTAATGCCCTTTGTCAACATTTTTGTTAAGTCAAATCATCAAGTGTACCAGCACTTCCAGACAGCTTTTCAGCGTCACCGAGCTCCAAGGAGGCACAGATCACCGTAACACTAAAAGCAAACCGGTAAGAATGACAGCTGGTGCTGGTAGCTCTTCACTCTAACCAGTGCGCTATCGGAATGAAGTCCCACAACAGGCACACCCCTGCAGGACAGGCGCTGCCTGGCTGCTCGCGCTGCGCTCAATTCTCAAGTGCCTGTGAGAGCCTGCCTCCTGCTTTTCACCACGGTGGCCTCTGACCTGCTTCAGCTACCCCGATATGAACAGAAATAGCAGGGTTAACACAAAGTATGTCTTAGTTAGAAATGCACAGTTTATTTCAATGCACCAATAAAAAAAAAGCCCACCGTTTTCCAGATCACAGAACGTTAACACAACAGAAGAGTTCTGCATTAGTCTACTAATAAGACTTTCAGAAGATCCAGGTTCATGCCAATTGTTAGTGAATAGAAACACCCTCCTAGGACTAAGCCCTTACATTTACAAAGACATCACAAAATCCCTTATAATAATGTAAACAAAATAAATTTTCTTCTTAAACTTTTTTAAATTTGAATCTATTCTTTCAGGACTTGCACTCCTTCAAGGGCTTCCTGATGGTGAGTGACTGAAAGGCAAAGAGAAAGTTTAAGAGCAACTCCTACAGCAAAATCAACACAAACTGCGCATGCACCCCCTGGCTTCCTCTGCTTCAGAGGCCACCTCAAAAACGTGTCTCCCCAAACTGGTTTTAATTTCTGGTTCATGAATAAAGAGAGAAGTGCTGTATTTGACACGCTTGTAAGTAACAAGTGCTTGAAGCTTGAAAAAGGCAGGCAAAAATAAGAGACATCAGCTGCAACAGCTGGTGAAACATCGTCCCTACTTGGCTTGGCTTAGTCTGCCGTAACCTACACGGCTCCAGTTCAGGGCTGGCCATGAGGCACGACATTACATAGGACAACTTGCTTCTTACTTTACAGTGCTGTGCAACTTAAGTGAGAGCCAGCTGTGAGGACCCACCAGCAGGATTCAATCCTACCACATATTCACGGTTTGCTCCATACCTTCTATTCCTCACTTCTTCCCCAGATTATACATTCCTCAGATACTCAGAGTTGGTTTTCATTTGCCCACATTTTCTGTCATCCTTCAAAATGTCCTTAGAGAAGTTACCATGAAGTTGTGAATACCAGCAGTAGCAAGTACCCATAAAACTTCATCTTTTTGTAGTAGGAAGGGCCCATAACAATTAATCTTTTTGTAATTCACAGATTAAGATGGGGGAAAAGCTTAAAGCATTTATCCTTGCACAGGTTAACTTCTACAGTAACCACTCTGGACAAGAGCTCTACGTAACTCTATGGCACACTTCAGTTTTAAGATATTCCTACCTTCTCTTTGGAGATGGTGATCTGGACTTGGAGCGACTGTTAAGAAAAAATTAAAATAAAAATCAGTGTGGTAACTTGCATATGCTCTCCCATCACTGCTGACCATTTAAAACCAGTAAGAATAATCTGATGTTGTTCAATACATGAAAAGACACCATCCTTAAAGCTGCTGCTAGCAAGTACACCCAACTACTTGAAGCCAGAAGCTGCCGTTGACAAGGAAAACTGCCGAAAGCAGAAGCCCTCAGGAAAACACACAGCTTCAAAGCAGCTCTAAAATGATCAGCAATCCTGCAGTGAATCAAGTTGAGGAGAGTCAGGAAGAGTGAGAACTATAGACAGCTGAGATCAAAGGCAGGGTACCAAATGCCCCAAATCCTGTCAAAAAATACTTTTTGTCACAATTGTGGGTTAAACAAAAACCTGTATCCACAATCTGTCTGGAAGAATTGCCAAACGTCCCACAAAAAACAGCTGTAGAAAAATTACATGATGTATGGAAAATATTTTAAACCCAGCAATTTAAAAAACAGAACAAAACAAAGGACACCACCAAAAACACACACCAAAAAAAATCCAAAACAAATTAATAAAAAACCCCAAACCACCAAAACAAAACCCTCTTCTAACATGCAACTGAAATACCAGTCCAAGCAGAGATTTTTGAATCACAAAATAAAATTAAAAAAAACCAAAACAAAACCCCAACAACCTCAGTGCTACTCATATTTATACGCTCACCTTTTAGCAGGTAAGCCAGATTTAGATCTACCATGGGACCCAGACCTATAACAGGAGAAAAATAAAGCTCAGCAAAGCAGCCAGTGGCATGCACATACAATGCAAATTAGCTAGACCAGCAACAGCAAATTCGTAGGACACAGCGCCACAAACCAGAGAAGGAAGGCTCTGGTGCCGCAGGCTTTTCTCGTGACAGCTCAGGAGAATCCTTTAGCTCTTCCTGCAGAGACCCCACGTATCAGAAGACGAGAGTAAAAGCACAAGAAGCTCCCCAGCAAAGCTTCAGCTACCACTTTTGCGAAACAGAAGACCGTGTACCAGGCCTGCAAGTATCCCTTCCATAAAGGGAAAAATAGTTTCAAGCATTATCTTAGAAAATCTTTTAGTAGCGCATTAGGAGCCTGGAATCAGCACGTGTGCTGAAGAGCTGATGTATTCTTCTGATCAAGCTCCCAGTGACACTTTTATCCAAAGTATCACACCACTTACTCATCAGTCATCCCAATGAAAACAGCGTTTCAGTTTGCTTTTCAACACCTGGATGATGTGTAAAATATTCCCAGTTCATCTGACGAATTAAAGTGTACTTGGTGAGACTCTCCTTCCACATTTATCATGTTACTGTACCAACTCAAGTGCCTGCTATTACTTAGGAAATACATGTCCCCTTCGAATGCCAGAATTCAGGCATGTGGTTATTACTGAACATCAGAAAGCTCACTGTTCAACGTAGTTAATTAACAGACTTGCCCCCAAGGTAAGAAACACTTATTTTATTTCTGCTCCTAACTTTTTAAGGAGTAACCAAGATTCACTTTTACCTGGCTTAGTAACTTAAAGAAGTACTACGTGAATGCTGCTGACCTAAGTTAAACAGTTATGTGCCACTGCTTCGAAACCTTCCCGGTCAGTCTGCAGAGCCATCCTCCCTCCCAGTTCCTAATGCTATAACCAGTACTGTTGTTACCACATCAGTTACACAGGAGGGAATTGCCCACAACTACACAGAACTTGTATTCTGTAACAGGAGCCTGGCTTCCTTTGATAAGAAAAACAGGGAGGCAGCAGAAAAGGGCAGCATTTTACTACAAGAACTGCTGGCGAACCCTCCTTCCGAGAGGCACGGCTACAAAGCAGGGCTACAAATCAAAAGCTCCTTACGTACTGATGGTTTGCTGTATTACCAGTGGACTAGCACTTGGCTGAAGCTTTCACAATGCTTCTGTAACTCCAGTCCTGAACTACACTTCTCATCACTGCAACCACAGACCTACTCAAAGTCAGCTTTCCTCAGAAATTTCAGTAAGAGGATCAAGTCTTTCAAGCAGGAACACAACTGTTCCAGAACCAGAAGGCACCAAGCAACATCAGCAGTACCCACAGACTCTTCCACAGGAGCAGCAGGCAATTTGAGCCTGGCCAGTCATCTCCTGCATTACAGGCCTGTGTGAGTAGTAAGTTAGGACACCTCTAGTAATAACAATCATCAGTCTTAGAGGCTTCAGGTGCAAGCCTTAAAGCAGCAGGCAGACCCCTAAAAAACATCCCTCCTCCTCCATTCTAATCTAAAACAAAAGACAGCTTCTACCACCTTATAAGCAATCACGTCCATCACATTTTCCTCTATCCTTTGTGGTAAGTCTTAGTTGGAAGAAGGGTGAAATAAGAGAATTTAAAAATAAAAAGGCACTAACATTTAGTCTATATGCGTTTTCCTCAGCTTCCATTTCAGCATGGAAAACATCCAGATCCCCAAAACCAGGACTACACGTCAGAGAAGCCCTTCAGAAAAGTACCTGTGGCATTAGGACTCACAGCCCTATCCACTCAGCCCCCCAAACCTCTGAGGCAAACCATCCTAGCCCAGTTAAGGTAGCTCTTAGCATTATAGCAATTTAATTCTATCTCACTCTCTGAACTGGAACTGAAAAAGCGGAAAAACCCTAAGCAAAAGTTTAGTCGATAATGGCAACCTTTTCATTGCCTTTTTTTCCCCCCCTTCCAGCACTTGGGATTTACAAACAAACAAACAAACAAACCCACCACAAACATGCCAAGAAAAACCAAAGCAGCATTTTCTGCAGGACACAAGATCAGGTATTCTCTACCTGCACAGGCGTTAAACAGGTTTCCGAACTTCTCTCCTAGGACCTTAAGTCATAGATACTCTTTGTTTAAGGTCACACATTCACATTGTTAGGGATTGGAAGGGACCTCAAAAGGTCCAGTAAATTACATATAACAGCTACAGAACAAAACAATCTCACACTTATTACAAGAAATCAACTGTTACTTTAGTCTGTGAAAATGCATCAATTATTCATGTTAAGTACAAACGCTGCTATGTTACACAACATTCTAAACACCTTCTAGCCAAACTCTTATTAAGGAGACCAAAAAACCCAAACCAAAACAAAACCCAAACACGTCCAAGAAGAAAAAAAATAAAATAGAATTTGGTTTGAATTAAAACAAGCATCTCACCTGCTTCGAGGCCATACAACAGACCGGGACCTTGAGCGTGATCTGGACCTAGATCTAAAAAAAAAAAAAAGTAGTGAAAACTCAACTAGTGCTACATGATCCATACAGCTGAGGTTGTGTCTTTTATGATCTCTGAGAATTCTGTTCAAACTATTAGCTTTGCAGAAGTAACCTTCATTATTAGAAAGCTGTACAACACTTAGTCGGTACCACCACACATATAAGAAATCCCACTGCTCTGATCAACTAAGTATAACCACTCCCTGTATGCTTGAAGCCAAAGTAGGATCAAGGCTGTAACTTTGGCACAGTATAAACAAACCTCAGAACATGAGGACCAAAACTACATACTTAAAAGGTTTTTAACTTCAAAAAAAGCGTACAGATTTAGCTCTCGGGAACGTAACACCAGGAAAGTTCCTGCAAACACATGGACTGCAAAATACCAACTTAACAGTTATGTTCCCTACAAAAATGTCGTGGGCTTAGCAGAAAACACATACCTTGACCTCCTTAAAGAACCAGAGCGAGATCTGCGAGGTGAAAATGATCTATACCTACGAGGAGAGATTGACCTGGACCTGCGGTAGGAAGCTGACCTTGATCTGGAAAACGAAAGTGGAGGGAAAAGCAAGATTACTGCAAGGCACTTTTCACAAGGACTACAGAAAAGAAAAGCAGAGTGAAGAGTAAGTGAAAGGATGAAGACAAAACAGCCAGAACTCTACCTCCTACCGCGACTCCGACTGCGCGACCGAGAATACCTCCTTCCTCGGGACCTTGAACGGGATCGAGACCGGGACCTGATTTTAGGTTAGAGAAAACAGGTATCAGGAAACAGCTGCAGCAGTTGGTGCACGTGAGGCCCTGCTGAAGTCAAAACTGATTTCAGACAACTAAAAAAAAAATTTAAACAAACAAAAAAATAACAAAAAATTATAAATAAACTAAACAAAAAGAAAACAAAAAGAAAACAACAAAACAAAACAACAAAACCACACCACTAGCATCTGTCAGCTGGAAAAATCTCTGGGCCTTTTACTCTTGAGCATTTTACTACCTAGAAAAATGTTAAAAGCTGAATTACATTGCAGAATTACATTAGAATAGAAAACACTGTAATGCGTATTTAAAATAAACCTTGCAAGTTTGCAGGTCGACCCTCTTTGGCCCAAGGTCTAGCAGATCTAGACGATCTAGAAGTATCTATAGCCGATCGCTGCATCTAGGTGTTCTCTTCAATCTAACGACGATCAAACTGACAGCCCAATGAGCCAGGGTGAGGCTTGATTGACGCAAGAAGATTTTTCTAGGTGGGAATGAGGTCAATCTGGTGTTCCTCTTTCTAAACCGGAGGGGGGCCCCAATTGAAAGCCAAATTTACTGTTACGGCGATCACCGTCTCAAATTTTCTGCCCTTAAAGAATAAGGTGAAGCTACGTGTAGATGGCTCGAGGGGATCTGGCCTCTTATGCTGATCACCTC
>WEIS01010797.1:0-11242 GCA_013389965.1 Todus mexicanus
TAGAAGTCCTGAGCCCAGCAGGTTTATAGTTCAGTTTCAATCAAAAATTTGTGGAGAAATCCCACACCTCGATGAGGAGTTGCAAAAAATGGTAAGACTATAAGATACAAACAGTATCCAACATTATTACAATGAGTACAAATGTCAAAACCAAAAATATACTTTTAAACACAGAGAAAGGCACCCAACATAGTGACTCATCCCTTTGCAAAAGGAACTACTAAAAAACCCCAATCCTGTTTCTTTATGTTCGGAACCGTTTTATCTATCTAATAAATCCCAAAAGAAACTCATTCAAAGATGACTTAAAATTGAGTAGCTGTCTTTAGGGCAACATTAATTGCCCTAAGGCACGTTTTTGAAGGTCTATTAATAAACTTCACACACAAAGACATGAGAAAACTGCCTTTTTGTGCATTGCTAGACCAAAAGGGACATATGACTGAAAGTTAACACTTCTTTTTTTTAAACTTACCAAGTTATCAAATATCCTTTATACTTAAATGTCTCATCATTATAACCACTAGGCTATTAATATTAACAGACACCTGATAATACCTCATCTGGTACGTTTAAATACCTAACCAAACACAGGAATCACGACTTCAAACGACAAAAACAAACACAGCATTTACTCTGCTGCATGCTGTAAGTCTCTAAAGCAGCACTACTTTTTAAAGCACATCAACACATGGGGGTAAAATGAGTGGAATGTGCTGCCTTTGTTTGCACAATGTAAAGGATCTGCATCACCCCTACCATTAGCGATCAGGCAGAAGAAAGTAGGAACCCTCTTGGCTCATCCTGACACAATGAAAGAGGTGAGGATAGGCCCTCCAAAACCACATCATCCAGGTTCCCAGGACATTCCAAATATCACAGTCACAAGCAGCAGCAGCAGCACCACCAAACAAATCCTACTCAACCATGCTACTATGGGGTACAATTAAGTTGCTAATTAGGAGCTATTCTGGATGCGGATTCATTACACTTGGACCACATCTGGAATTTTACCTCCATAATATATGCTAGACATACCTCGTGCTTATGTTAGTATTTTCATTTCATAATGAAAACCAGGTAAAGCATTAACCTATTGCAAATGAGCTTGATTGGGGTTAAGGCTTTCTCTTGCATCTTCTGCAGCAGACACACTGAGCTGCCTTCAAGCAGCACTGCTGGAACAAATTGATAGTTTAAGAAGCAAATGATTTTTCACAGTTAATCTTCAAATTCAAAAAGCCTTGAAGAGATTATATACACGTGGAGCAAATATGCTGTATAACAGCGTTCTTATATGTCTCTCAAGAACATCTGGTGACAAATATTGTCAGACAAGATACCGGTCTAGCTGTTGAGTCCAATTCAGTATGTCAAGTCCTAATCTTATTAAGTGGCTTTTAAAACCTTAAAAGTACTTTGCACCATCTGTGTTCCCTAGGAATTTTATGACAAATTGAAGCTGGATAATAAACCTCTATTAAATCCTCACTTATGCTACCTTGCTGATCCCTGTACAACGTACCCCTGGACCATGCATCATTCATCACAAAATCCAGCCACTTCCACATTGTGAAGCTGTGGCTGAGGAAGATTATCATTGCCAAACAGATACAAACAGGGATTCTTCATGCTATTGGTTCTAAAGTTTGAGGGCAGCAGGCCTAGCGATAAACAAACAAATAAATAAATAAACCCATTAAAAAAAAAAAAAAGTACTAGAAGTGCTATTAAAAGAACTAAGAATATAAAAAGTACTCGAAATTTAAAGTTTTCACTCTGAAAACCAAAACTACCTCTTACTAAAATCTGAGCAGTGCTATCAAGTTAGCTGTAGAGTTTAAAAAATATAATTAAATACACTACGTATATTTCTAAACCAATTTAATCTAAGGGGAAAAACCCCAGTCTACAGTGCTTTTCTTTGTGATAAGTTTTACACAGTCCTGTTTCAATTTCTGTCAGCTTAGGTTTTGGGCTTTCTTAAAAAAAATAATTTCTTTCAAACAGTGATGTGATCATAGCCTCATTTATACACCAAAACATACACAAAGTTCTAAAGCTGAAGCTTTATGCCAGACTAATAGGCATCAGTGAAACTCAAAGTGGTGCAATTATTACAAATACATCCAGCATTTAACAGGAATATAACCAAATTCAGCATATTGGCTCAGGGGGGACCTTATCACTCTCTGCAACTACCTGAAGGGAAGTTATAGACAGGAGGGGGATGGGCTCTTCTCTCAGGCGATTTGTGACAGGACAAGAGGGCACAGCCTGAAGCTGCACCAGGGGAGGTTTAGGTTGGATATTCGGAAGCACTTCCTCACAGAAAGGGTTATTAAATACTGTAATGTGCTGCCCAGGGAGGTGGTGGAGTCACCGTCCCTGGAGGTGTTCAAAAAAAGACTGGATGCCACACTTAGTGGCATAGTTTAGCTGATGTGGTGGTGTTAGGCCATAGGCTGGACTCGATGATCTAAGAGGTCTTTTCCAGCCTTAATTATTCTATGATTCTATGTTCGAAGCTCTATTTATTTCAGCACCAGGCATACACAATTTTGAATCCCTACAAAGCAGCTCTACCTTTCCGGGTTTCTTCACTACTACCTGGCTCACCTATATGAACATATGGCTATTGCCTGTGAACCCATCTGAGCTCATCTATCAAATTCCAACTAACTTACAAGAGGCTCCCACAAAGATTTACATCAGTGAGGCACAGTTTATCCCTAAAAAGGAATATCCCGTATCAGTTCCCAAGCGCAGGAGAAAGCACGCTCACTGCCCTTCCAGCACAGGTGGCTGTTCCAAAACTGAAAAAATGAGATGTGACATTACAGGAAAACATTTAATGACAGTCGCAAGGCTGGACATTTCACCTGTTTTTTTACTAATGTATCCAGAAACTTCTAATTTAAGGAAACATTTGTTTCCATGAAGCAGGGAGCACATATTTGGAATCATATGGTGACAGTAGTTAATTATGCTCATTTATTACTTGCAATGACACGCCGCAGGAACTCATGTCAACTTCGGGCCCTAGTTGTTCCTTCAGCCCTTGCACCCAAAGGCTGCTGCTAGCATGGCACACCAACATATAAGGCACTAAAAGGACACCAATTTCCTGGCTGGGTATTTNACTCTCTGCAACTACCTGAAGGGAAGTTATAGACAGGAGGGGGATGGGCTCTTCTCTCAGGCGATTTGTGACAGGACAAGAGGGCACAGCCTGAAGCTGCACCAGGGGAGGTTTAGGTTGGATATTCGGAAGCACTTCCTCACAGAAAGGGTTATTAAATACTGTAATGTGCTGCCCAGGGAGGTGGTGGAGTCACCGTCCCTGGAGGTGTTCAAAAAAAGACTGGATGCCACACTTAGTGGCATAGTTTAGCTGATGTGGTGGTGTTAGGCCATAGGCTGGACTCGATGATCTAAGAGGTCTTTTCCAGCCTTAATTATTCTATGATTCTATGTTCGAAGCTCTATTTATTTCAGCACCAGGCATACACAATTTTGAATCCCTACAAAGCAGCTCTACCTTTCCGGGTTTCTTCACTACTACCTGGTTCACCTATATGAACATATGGCTATTGCCTGTGAACCCATCTGAGCTCATCTATCAAATTCCAACTAACTTACAAGAGGCTCCCACAAAGATTTACATCAGTGAGGCACAGTTTATCCCTAAAAAGGAATATCCCGTATCAGTTCCCAAGCGCAGGAGAAAGCACGCTCACTGCCCTTCCAGCACAGGTGGCTGTTCCAAAACTGAAAAAATGAGATGTGACATTACAGGAAAACATTTAATGACAGTCGCAAGGCTGGACATTTCACCTGTTTTTTTACTAATGTATCCAGAAACTTCTAATTTAAGGAAACATTTGTTTCCATGAAGCAGGGAGCACATATTTGGAATCATATGGTGACAGTAGTTAATTATGCTCATTTATTACTTGCAATGACACGCCGCAGGAACTCATGTCAACTTCGGGCCCTAGTTGTTCCTTCAGCCCTTGCACCCAAAGGCTGCTGCTAGCATGGCACACCAACATATAAGGCACTAAAAGGACACCAATTTCCTGGCTGGGTATTTCCAGTATCAAGATGAAGCCTGCTGATAAACATTTCCCAGCTTTTGGATTGTGGGTGCAGAGCATGGCTACACCCTACCCAAAAATCAGTGTGAGATGCAGTACGCACGTGCAGCCTTCCCCCACCCTTAATGTCCACTGGAAGAGGACCTCGATGCCCAAGCAGAAACAGAGCTCCAGCATGTTCCAAGATGACTCAGATAGTTACAGAGGGACTCAGAGAATAGGAA
Source organism: Todus mexicanus (assembly GCA_013389965.1). Taxonomy (NCBI): domain Eukaryota; kingdom Metazoa; phylum Chordata; class Aves; order Coraciiformes; family Todidae; genus Todus; species Todus mexicanus. The sequence continues at coordinate 4,325 of WEIS01010797.1, forward strand.
AAGACCAAGTGTTTATGTGTTCCTCAAAACTATTTCATTAATTAGCTTTCATTGGCCACCTTTCACTTGCATATACTACAAGAGTAACAACTTCGCATAGAACTCTTTCTGAACCATTAGTCCCATCTCCCAAGGCAGCACAAAAAACCACACAAAGCTTCGTGTTTGCCAACAGATTTGTTTCTATTATACCTGGTGCTTGTCCTTCAAGCAGAGGAAATTTTCTATGAACACCACAAATATAGCATCTTTTGCAAGAAAAGGGGAACAGATTCAGTGCAAATACCTCGTGCCCATTTGCTGAGGTCAGTCGTATGATGTTTAACACGGCCAAGTGCAGGGTCCTGCACTTCAGTCACAACAACCCCAGGAAACGCTACAGGCTTGGGACAGAGTGGCTGGAGAGCGGACCGGCAGAGAGGGACCTGGGAGTGCTGGTTGCCAGCCGGCTGAACATGAGTCAGCTGTGCCCAGGGGGCACAGGAGGTCAACAGCATCCTGGCCTGTACTCAGCACTGGTGAGGCCACAGCTTGAGTATTGGGTTCAGTTTTGGGCACTGCAGTATAAAAAAATGACATTGAGGTGCTGGAGCGTGTCCAGAGATGGGCAACAAAGCTGGTGAGGGGTCTGGAGAATGTGTCTTATGAGGAGAGGCTGAGGGACCTGGGGTTGTTTAGTTTGGAGAAGGAGGAGGCTGAGGGGAGACCTTATTGCTCTCTATAACTACTCGAGCGGTGGATGTTGGCCTCTCAAGTAACAAGTAACAGGACAAGAGGAAACGGGTGTAAGTTACACCAGGAGAGCTTTAGCTTGGATATTAGGAAAATTTTCCATACTGAAAGAGTGATGAGGCATTGGAACAGGTTTCTCAGGGAGGTGGTGGAGTCACCATCCCTGGAGGGGTTCAAAAACTGTGCAGACGTGGCACTTCAGGACTTGGTTTAGTGGTCATGATAATGTTGGGTAGATGGTTGGACTTGATGATCTTAGAGGTCTTTTCCAACCTTAATGATTCTATGATACAAAATGATAAACTAAATTATCACCAACATACTAGACTAATCAATGTATGAATTTTGATATCAACTTACCAATGATGCTGATAATTCAGTAGCATACTTTTTTTCAAAAAGTCTAATTTCTGTTTATCTTCTGGCTTTGTGGTATCGTATGTTTTTGTACAAACAGATTTACACGTCTCCTTCTTGTTGAACGTGAACTACAAAAAATGAAAGACATATAAGCAAAACAGTTGTGACAAAGTGTGCCACTTCAGTACTTAACAAGTTTCCCCTATGCATTTTTAATTGCCTATATTAACAAATTACCAATACCATATACATAAACCCTCTCAAGGAGGCTTTTATTCTGGTGTGTGCTACAAAATCTGCCCGTGCTCACTGTAGGTGCCCTACACTATGAGCTCCTTGTTACTGATTAAAACCCATTTTCTGCAATGATTTACCAGACAAGTCATTTGACCTCTCGGCAGCAATGCCGTCCCAGGCAGATTCAATTGAGAACTTTCTCCCTACTACACACAGCAGAGTAGGCAAGAGCTTCAGTCACCACAAAAGACAAGCTGGCTAATTTCATTTCTAATGGTTCAATTTTACGGCTACAGTATTTTCAGATCGGGTTCTGAGAAACGAGAGTACTCAATTCCCTTGAATAAAGGGACTGATGAGGAGCAAGAATCAGTTTGGGCAGGTTGCAAAGAAAGAAGACAAGATCCAGAGCATTTTGGGCTACAGCTTCATGATGCAAAGTGTATAGTTACAATTAGGTTAAATTGAGAGATTTCTAATATGTGGAATTTCAGATTTTGAAGATCTTTGAGATAAAACCCTAGGGTAGAGGATCTACAATATTCTGATCTCCTTTGGTTACATTGGGACGTACGTATTACTGAACACGTATTGTCAGAGAACAAACCCTGTAAGGAGACGGTTCTATCCTCTCTCCAAACAACACTTGGCCAAGGTTTTCAGAGGGACGCTTCTTTCCTTCTGCTTGACAAAAGTCAAACCTGAATTAGAGAAAAAATACAAAAGTTAATAGAATGTTCTGCAAATATTAGATCTCAAAACAGTGTTCCCAAATCAACACGTTCATCACAAGTAAAGGAACTGTACAGCTTTCCTTCCAGACAAGTTACTTACTTGAACCTGCAAAGGAAAGTGTGAAAATCACAGACCCATTTTGCAAAAACAGAACAAAATAAACCAATCAAGTCTCTCCATCAGCTATTTCACATCTCAGTCTATATTAAACATGGTAGCATAAAAGTTTCCTTAAGTAACTATAAGTTTCCTATTTGAACAGGGATTTTTAGCCAAAAATTAAATCTTCACATAGTTTCGTGACGGCTCTGAGAGAAAAGCACACAGGCCAGATCATTGTGCAAGGGGGTAATAATAAAAGCAATAATTATATATATATACACACATATGCACACACACACAGACAGCTCCTTTACAACTAGCACTATCAAATCAACTGGTTACTGCAATTTTATTCAACACATTTAACAGTACATCCCCCAAGTTTCTCCAGCCTAATTTCAAGTATATCACATTTGTGTTCATTAAAGTGTAGACATAACTAGTGCTTAACCTCTTCAACATTAACAGGCAGAATGTCCTTTGAAGTAACAACACGATACAGTTGTACCAGGCACTGATACATTTTCTGCACTTCTAGGATGTGTACCAAGGAAACATTTAACACCTCATTACGATAATTGATGGGAAGTTTGCACCTCATTACCACTTTAACTCATCTGGCTATAGGCTACTAAAGACAGCACTAATGCTTTGATCTATCAAATAACTAATGCAGAAGAGTAACTATTATATACACATTTTAGCCTTCAGTTACTCTAAGCAGTGATCCAACCTACACGAGGGCCTACAAATCCTTGCAGTGCCTCTAAAGGATGAACAAGATAAATGAGAAGGAACCAACGTGTCCTTCCATCTGCTTGTAGAAAGTTCTGTATTTGTAAACTTCTGTCGGCAAAATAAACACATTCCTCGCTGGCAAACTGCTCTAGCACAACGTAGATAAAACTTTTAAGATAAATTAAATTAATCTTTTTGGAAGAACTGACAACCAAAATGACATAAGCAGTGTAATATACTTACGCAGTATATTCGTAGGGAAGGACGGACTCTACGGAGTCAAGCCTGTTCACAAACAGCTCGATTCCAGACTGAAAGAGTGCAGATAATCAGTGGTTATATTAAAGTACTTGTGCAATTCTGATAGATATACCTAAAAACATCTGTGTGAATAAGGCTAAGGAAAGCTGAAAATTTAAGATTTGCATAACTATATATCTTAAAATGTATAACCTTGTGTAATGAACTGTATCTGCTGAGAGCATAAGTAAAACGCTATCTGATCATCACAAAAACAGTGACCACATGACAAAACCACTTGAAGGTTGACATTCAAACTACAAGATAGCAAGAAATCATGAACAAGAATAATACAGTTGCCACAGTTGCCATTGTTTTAATTTAATGTACCATGTTAGAGCCATATTAGTCACCACCACAACTTTTGTGCAAGAAAAGTCTTAAAAAAACACAAATCAAAGTAGAGATGACATCAGTACTTCCTCCTATAATTAAGCTGCTCCACAATTTTTTCTATGAGCAACTGGAAGCTTGAACTACAAAAATTTAAACAATGTATTCAGACTGATACACTATTTTAAGTTGGAACAGAAGCTCTCTCCAAAGAGAAGGCAAGGACACCCACATTTACTTTCTTATTAAAGTTCATCAATAGCTCTAGCAACTCGAGTAACAACCTGAAATTCAGTCTGCTGTGGCTTCAGACTAGTCTGGTCTATAGACATTAATTACAGGTGGGGTTGCTTGCTGCTACCGAAAGGGAGCCCAGTCTCTCACTCTTCCACCTTTGTCTCAAAATCCCTTCCCTTATTCTAGTCCCGCAGTCCCAAAGCATTTCAACCATTTACCTTTCAGTGTTTTGGCAGTTATCTGCTTGCACAACAAACCAATTCAACTGCCTGAAACAGCAAAAGACTTGCTCCAAAAAAAAAAAAAAAGTCAAAAGCAGGTTTTAGCAGCATAGCAAGCTGAACTGTCTTACTGTGCAATCAGCCAAGAACTGGAGACAGCAATAGGAAGGTGAATGTTTTCAGGAATAAGATCTCCTTTCAACAGCAAGACACCTATTTTCACACCATGAATCAAGAGCAGAGCTTCTCCTCCCTATGAAAATTCACTCAAGTTTAACCAAACTATGACATTCTGGAGGAAAAAAAAAAAAAAAGAAAGGCAATCAAAAAAGATGGAATTGTTCCCATGTGTCTGTAGCTCAGATACTTCAGTCAGGTTTTATGTTCTACTGATGACTGCAGTCGTCCATGCACAGGTCAGGATGCCATTCCCTCAGAAGCGGGCAGCTGTGAGCTGTCGGGTCAGCTCACTGAGTGAAGACAAACCTTACGGCTCCTCCTTCCTCTGCCCTAAGCCGTGCAGCCCTGCTGCTCACCTCACGGTAGCGCATGCTGGTCATAATTCTATAAGCCACTTCAACTCACTAACGCAGCAAAAAACCCATCTGGCAAAAAGTTGGATAGCTTGCTGCCGCGTTAATAAACTCAAAAAAGGTTCTAACAAGTAACACAACTGGGACAATTCAGAGGACGAGAACACAGTGCCCACAGGAAGACAGGAATGAAATCTCTCACTTCTAACAGCAAGGAATTACCCTGCCTCAGCCGGTCACAGAACCATGGCCTTAGATTAGCTATTTTCACTGGAGGAGGAGATTTACCTGAACGCTCCACTTTTCCAGAAGTGTATGTATTCCTGCAGCTCAGCATCTTTGATCCGCAATTTTCCATACAACATCTCCCTTTGGAGCCATCAGTATTTTTCAAACTGAGTAAGGATTCCTACTGTTCAGGCAGGAGTTACTATTTAAGTCTGCACAGAACACGTTCCGTTTCTGAGGATATTCCAACCAGAAGCAGGAAAAGTAGTCGAACTGAGTGTGCCCGAGCGGATAAGCAGACAGCTTGGGGGAAGTGGGAAAGTCATGAGTCTCATCATTCTGGTGCCGTGAGCTACACCCCCCACTAACAATATTCCATTCCATCTCGTCCCATCTCACCAATAGAGGACAGGAGATCCACAGAGATGGTAACAGGCAAGTTGTACCATTTAGAGGTGTGCTCTCTGGGTCTAAATCCTCTAGGAAGAGGACAACTCAATTTCATCACTGACATCATAATCAACTGCGTCAAGTAAGAACTTTGTCAGAATATGTACAAAATTAGGGTTGTCCAAGGAAGCTTAGTTTTAGCCACTTACACAAATATTATGATATATGTGACCACGCGTAGTTTCTCCTTCACCAGGGACCAAACTACATACAAGCTGCAGAGCGCATGAAGAGAATTAGATGTGAAGAATGATTTACTCTTCTCCACATGCCTATGTCCCACTTAGTACGTAAATTGTCCGGCATGAGGTAGAAGAATATAAGAGATGGCTAATTTCAGAAAGATTTTTGCAGCTAAAGACCTGTTGAGGTTATCCTAAACTGTTCACATTTAGAAAATGATAAATTCTCAGGATAAGGAGACAAATGTCTTGTGCACATGATATGAGGGGAAAAAAAATGATGGGCACATCTGAGAAATATCACCCTATCACTGTCTCAGGTTGGTTGCAAAAGGGAGCAGGCAACATGGTTTTCTTGACTTAAAAATAATGATCCCAGCTTAAACCAGGAATAATTCAAACAATGCTTTTCAGGGATGTTGTAGAAAACTACTAACTGGAGCTTGAAAGTCTTGGCCTGTATTTGAAGAAAAAACTTTCCTTGGGAGGGTGGTGCAGCACTGTCACAGGCCACCCAGGGAGGTGACAGATGCTCCACGTTTGGATGTTTCCAAGGCTTGCTTAAACAAAGGTAGAGCCGAGCTGATCTAGCGTTGGCAACAGTTGTCTTCAGGCAGGAGGGTGGACTATGTGACCTCCTGAAGTCATTTCTGAACACCGTTTCTATGATCCTGTAAAAGAATCTCCACAGAATGTTTTACTACTAGAACAGAAGCAGCATGGAAACAAGAGTGAAAAAAAAATCCACAGGTGGGTGTTACGTACAAGACTGGGCTGGTCTGAATGGAACGATACGCTTAAAGAAGGGCAAAGACATCTATAGCAACTATGCCTTCACTGCTCGTTTGGCTCATTATCTGCTCTACTGATGCATGGCAGCAAAAGGATAAAGTGAGTACAAGGTGTTTAGCAAAAGTGTACACACAGTTTAAATAGACTCTTATTCTGATGAATCATGAAACCATGTTTCACATAACACAGAAGCTGAGAGATAAGAACGTGTGAGACAGCCACTCTCAACAGCAGTAAAATAACTAACGTCTTGAACTTTCTCATTCAAGGCCTGAAGCACAGGCTGGTGCAATTTCCATCACAGCAGCAGCAAACAACTTGTAAAGCTCACCGAAAGAAGCAAAGGCTATTTCAAGCACAGACTCTCTATCAGCCAACATCCTTACGAACAGGCAGCCTGGTTATGTGAACTTGGCTTGTCACTTACACAGGCACGACAACCAGTTTAAGCTCCACTGGAGACTCTGGGGCCCAGAAACCTCTACCCTCCAGGTTCTTGCAGGCGGGAAGGTACAGCACGGCAAATGCCCCTGCGTGCTTGCCTTGACTTTAGACCTGCTTGCAGCCCTCCGGCAAGAGCCACGCAGCCCTTTGCTCGCTCTCAGCGCCAGCAGCTCCGCGGCAGGGCCCGGCCCGGGGCCGGGATCAGCGGCCCCGCGGCCACCTCGCTCCGGCCGCTACAGGGACTGCCCCGCTCGGCCCGCTCCGTGAGGCGGCCACAGCCCCCGCACCGGGCTG
>WEIS01010797.1:11291-24576 GCA_013389965.1 Todus mexicanus
GCCCCGGTTGCCATGGCAGCGCCCCCCCCCGCCCGGCCTGCGCCGGCTCCGCCACGCTCGAGCGGCCCCGGCTCCCTTTGAAATAGATTTTGCGTGGTTTTGTTTCATTCTCAAGGGTTTCGCTGATCGTGTGGCACGATCCATTGGCAAACAAACCCGTACCAATCACTCTGAAGAAAGGGTAGGCGTAAAAAGTCCTGGAATCATAGAATGGCTTGGGTTGGAAGAGACCTTAAAGGTAATCTAGCTCCAGCCCCCTGGCATGGCAGGGACACCTTCACTAGACCAGGTTGCTTAAAGGGCCGTCCACCTTGGCCTGGAACACACCCAGGGATGGAGCATCTACAGCTTCTCTGAGCAGCCTGTTCCAGTGTCTCACCATCCTCGTAGTAAAGAACTTCCTCCTCATTTCTGATCTAAACCTACCCTCTTCCAGTTTAAAGCCATTACCAATTAATCGCTACACACCCTTGTAAACAGTCCCTCACCAGCTTTCCTATAGGCCTCCTTCAGGCACTGGAAAGCCGCTATAAAGGTCTCCCCAGAGCCTTCTCCAGACTGAACAACCCCAACTCTCTCAGCCTGTCCCTGTAGGAGAGGTGCTCCAGCCCTATGATCGTCTTCGTGGCCCTCCTCTGCACCCACTGCAACAGGTTTGTGTCCTCCTGCTGTTGGGGGCTCCAGAGCTGGACACAGCACTCCAGGTGGGTCTCATGAGAGTAGAGTAGTGGGGGAGAGTCCCCTCCCTCAACTTGCTGGCCACACTTCTCTTCCTGTAGCCCAGGATACAACTGTTAGAGAACATGCTGGAGGGAAGGGATGCCATCCAGAGGGAGCTTAACAGGCTGGAGGTGGGCCCATGCCAACCTCATGAGGTTCAACGTGGCCAAGTGCAAGGTCCTTCACCTGGGTCGGGGCAATTCCAAGCACAAATACAGGCTGGGTGATAAGTGTATTGACAGCAGCCCTGCTGAGAAGGATGTGGGGATGATGGCAGATGAACAGCTGGATATAAACCAACAATGCACACTCTCAGCCCAGAAAGCCCATTGCTCCTGGACTGCATCAAGAGGAGTGTGGCCAGCAGGTTGAGGGAGGTGATTCTGCCCCTCTACTCTGGAGACACCTCATCTAGAGTGCTGTGTCCAGCTTTGGGGCCTGCAGTGTAAGGAAGACATGGAGCTGCTTGAGCGGGTCCAGAGAAGGGCCACAAAGATGACTAGAGGGCTGGAGCACTTCCTCTGTGAACACAGTCTGAGTCAGTTGGGGTTGTTCAACCTGTAGGAGAGAAGGCTCCTGGGAGCCCTCATAGCAGCTTTCCAGTACTTAAAGGGGACCTAAAGGAAAGATGGTGAGGGACTTTTTCTCAGGCTGTCTAGTGATAGGATGATTAATAACAGTTTTTAACTGAGAGTAGGTGTAGATTAGGTATGAGGAAGAAATTCTTCACTCTGAGGGTGGTGAGACACTGGAACAGGTTGCCAGCAGAAGCTGTGGATGCTCCCTCCCTGGAAGCGTTCAAGGCCAGGTTGGATGGGGCTTTGATCAACCTGGTCTAGTGAAGGTGTCCCTGCCCATGGCAGGGGGATTATCTATAACTATCATCTAGTTATAGATGATCTTGAAGGTGCCTTCTAACCCAAACCATTTTATTATTCTATGACATTGTTCAGATTCTCATTTTGCAGTCCTCTCCTTCCTAATATTTTCATTCAGTTCAGGTTTGTGCAGCTTTAGAAACTCTAAACAACAGCAAATGACAAACTGTGTTTGTAAATGTTGCAGTGTTTCCACTAATTTCCTTCATTCTCACAGCATCTTTGATTTTCTTTCTTCTCTTTATTACAAGGTTTGGGGGATACGCCCGTCACTTGCACAATCCTACATGCAGCCAAGGTCTTTAGGCAGCTAAGGTACTGCTTGTCAAGTCAGTAAGGAATGAGGGGGGCCATCCAAAGCGATGTTCGGGCTGTATCCTGCAATACAACGTGCTGGTGCTAGTAAATGGGGACACCTGGCTACAGTGTCTGTGGCAGGGTGGAGGTCCAGGTGGTTAGTTCACAGAGCGTCTGACCGGGTACAGAGTTGAGCACCTAAGCACCTTGGCCACATAATGTAGTCCTTAGGTAAAGTTATTTTAATATACTTCTATGTATTTTCTACATTACATAAGCCATTCTTAGTTTTAGATAAACCTGTGTTAACTTATAATAGATACATTAGATATTTTGGAACTCTATATATATTTAAAATCTGAGCTCTTCATCTACCATTCTCATTCCTAGGTCTAATTCCTACTTGTCTCATCCTGTTGATATCCTAAGAACACAATTATAAGATCAAGCCCTGTGACAAGCGTAATAGGAGAAGAAATCCCAGTTCCCTCTTTTTATTTAAAATTACTCATGGTTAGGGTAATCAGGTTGTAAATGACCCAGGTTCAGTTTCTCTTCTGCCACAAGGGAGTTCAAATGTATCTCCCATTTCCCAGGTTAATATTCCAAGCAAATTACTTCTGTGGGCCCAACTCCATTCCTTCGCATGAGAGAATATTTAAATGCCTATGCCCATTTAATCCTCATCTTCCTTGAGAATGCTCCAAAAGCTGTGTGACTAGTACGAGTTGCGGTGCGCTCTGTGATCTGTTTGAACCCGTCATGTTGTTCTGCCCTCAGGACTACGGAACTAGCTGACTCAGTGTGATTTTAAGGGGTGCTCGGCCAGCTGGTCCAAAGAGCATTTCAGTGGATGGGATGCTGTATGTGATGATGTTCCCCCATCTCTGCTCTACAAAGGTGATATGGAAAAACAGTTTGTAGGCTGTGTTATTAATTCAGTATAGCAACTCGTTTGGAACAGCTGTAACCAGGGGTTATAATCCCAGGAATGGCCCTGGTCCTTGAGATCCAATTTCAGCTTGGGCAAAACCTGTCTTCTCTAATTTAATGAGAACTTCAGTGGGAATTTGCTTGGTAATTTCTCTTCCTAAATTCCCCTGCTACGGGTTTTACAGCCATAGGTTACGATTTAGGGGGCGTGGTTTTAGTACCAGAAGAACAAGTATCACGGGTTTTATCATCAGAAATTCCAAGTTTATGCAAGACTGTGAAGTAAAACACAGGAAAAATTACTGTTTCAGAGATTAACGAGCCAACAGAAGCTAAAACGAAGTAACAGCCTGGGGTTTTTCCTGTTACATTTTTGTGATAAGAAAATATAAAGATAAGGTCATAGAGTGGTTAGAAATAGCTGGAAAAACGTGTCAGTCCTTGAAAAATGTTACCGCTCTTTTTTATTATCAGAAATTGTTGTGAATAACTTTTGCTATAATTGTGGTGGTTCTCAAGTTTTGCTGCTATGTGTGGGCTATGAGGAGTGCCTCCTTTTTCGGGGGATTCACAGCTCTCAGAATTGAGTTCCTCATTTCAGAAGCAAACTCTTAAAAGTCCCTTGTATCCTGCAGCTCAGTGGCTGGTGCCTCCTCCCAGCATATTCCCTCCCTTGCCCAAAAGCACTGAAACCCACTTTTTGCCCTGTAGCAACTTCACAGCCAGGCTCTGGGGCTGTTCCACTTGCTGTGGAACAGATAAATACTCCTTGCTACGGAGGCTGCAAGCACACAGGTAAGATTCCCCTGCTACAGGTTGTACAGCCACAGGTTACAATTCAGTGGGTGTGATTTTAGTATCAGAAGAGCAGAGTAATACTCTGCTGCATAAAATATAGGGTGCTAACTGTCTGCAGTTAACATCTACTTTACTGCTAATAGTTGTTTCAACTTTTTTTTGTATTTTAATGTAATGTTTAATATAAACTGTTTTCAGCCTGGAACTCAAATCTCCCCTCTTGCAAACGAGTTCCCCTGAAATACAGAGTTTTGTAAATGAGTGTTCCTTTTTTGTCTCCCAAGACAACCGTCAATAATAACTTAATGACAAATTTCATATTTAGGGGAGACCCTCTGCTGGTAGGTAGCCCCTAGATTGGTAGTTTGGTCATTTTTTTCTAGAAAGCAAGAAGTATGGGTGAGGATGTCATCAGGTGGAGGTGGGAGTTGAAATAAAATCCCAGATGGCTGTACTAATGATGATTGCTGGTAACAATTTCTCCCCCAGCAGGTGTATCAAGTGTGTCTGAGAACTTCTTGCAGATGAAACATGTGAAGGATTATGGTTTGTGAAGATTGCTGCTTTGGCCTGAGGAGATACAAACAATGCAGTCCTGCTAAGCAGAAGGTACTTCTGCGAGTGATTGGAAGACAACCTTTAAAGAGCTTTGAGCCTAAAAATGGTGGTGTTGTGGAGGGCTGTGTGCTTCCGCGGTGGGATGACAGCGGAGCAGGGTTACAGGAGGGCTACAGCTCTGTGCCTGAAGTGGAGGTTGGGCACGTCAAGTGCCCTAGTCCTTTTGTGGATCCAAAGCTTTCTTGGCAGTAGCAGCATGTCATTGACCATGTTACTTGTGGGACTGGTGGAAGTGGAGGCATGATGTGAGCACCCCCAAGCCATTATGAACACGGCAACAGCATCTGTGGGGCACTGGAACAAAGATCCTGCTAGTTTCCTTCCCTCTTTCCCAAGGCACAGTCCTCCAGTGGGGAGGTGTTGGTCTCCTGCAGCTCAGGACCATCTCAGGAGCCATGCTGCAACTTGTGAATACTCTGTGGGGCTTGGTGGCACGTGAGGTGTGCTTCTGCTTTGGATCAAAGCAGAGCTGCAGCGTTCCAGGAAAAGCGTATCCTCTTGAGCAGCAGCTGGTTCGCTGCCAAAGTAAACAGCGCAGTGTTCGGACTAGTCACCCAGTGGGTAGAAACATATCGGGTTGTGCTGCTGCTGTCTTTGATTTTATGACTTGCAAGTCTCTTTGGTTTGGGGCTTTTTTTTTCTTTAATCTTTGTTCCACCTTCTGTGACTTTATGAACAGCCTCAAATTAATATTTAACACAAATCCTTTCAGGCTTTTGCTATACTATAGAGGCCTATGTCCTTTTCCCAGCTATTTCATATGGTACAAGGGGCCAAACGGAAAAGAGAAAGGACTGTCTGAATATCATAGGCGAAGAAGAGCTCTGTCAGGTAAAGACCTGAACTACTGAACTACATCTAAAAAGAAAATGCCGAGACAGCTGTACCGCCATCACTGTATATTTAAGGCTAAATTCAGCTCGGCTGACTCCTTTGCCTAAGCAATGGGGCAGAACCTTCAGAGAAATGAGTGTTCCAGGAGGGAGGCGGCAATGCCGTGCAGCAAACACAAACCAGGCTCCTCCAGGAGGGAGAGGGGCTCCGTGGGCACTAACAGCCTTGGGAGCAGCTGCATTTACAACTCTCTCCAGCAGTTGCTGTAGGTAAGGTTTCGGTGAGGTCCCTGGTGGGTTTTAAACCAGCACAAAAGAAAGTGTGGGAAGACTGCTGCCCGCCTGGCCCACATCTCCTGTGTTTGGAGCAGGTCTGGTTCAGGCTGCTCCAATTAGTTTGTTCAGTTCTCATTGTGTAATAATATTATTGCTGTTCACATTAGTACCAATTATAGGGATTTGTAAGAAACAAACCTTTATACAGGAATATTTTTGTGGATAAAACAAAGGGGAACGCTGCCTTTTTATAGCTTTATGAGCCTCAAATCAATTGAGCTGGTTACCTGTTCAGCAGTGCATATGACCAGTACTTAATGTTTTCACTGTAAGCTTAAATATCCAAGCTACCCAAACTTCCAAGCTTGAATATCACTCTTGGTGATCACTGTTTTCTATCAACTGGGAAAGAAAAATCTGGTTTTGTTTGGTTGTTGTTTGTTGGTTGTTTTTTTTTTTTTTCCCTTCAAGAAGAGACTGTTCAGGATCTTTGACAGGAGTTAAACTAGATTCAGGGAAAATAAAGGAAAAAAAATTCTGTGTAACAATCTGTATCAAAATGATTCTAGCCCGAAAATGGGAACACACAGTCACATGCACACAGACACCATCTGGTTATTAGCAGTTCATCTGTGGTCACATTTCGCAACTATTCTTTTCTCGCCCTGTGTCCTGTGGCGTGATGTATTCACACATGCAATCAGCCACGTTCATTGACAAAGATCTTTACCCAAGTCCGTTTCCTGGTGGTGCATTTTGCACTGTTGTAAAGCAAGTCACGTTTATGAAATTCAGATTATGGGAAGCCTTCTGGAACAATGCGGTAAAGGCTGCAGAGCTGATTTGAGATGCATCTGTTGAAAATCTAGACAAGACCTATGAAGGTATTGAGGCAGTTAAATCCTTTAGAGATTCCTGTTTTTCCACTAATTTCAATTGGGAATTATGTGCCAAATTAGGAGCTGAGTGTTCATGTCCGTTGAGTTTGCACTGTGCTTCTTAGGTCTTAATTTCAGTCCTTGAATTTTGGAAATGGTATGATGGGTATTTTTTGATTCATAGAAAGAGTATTCATTGTAACAAATTACCCCTCCACCAGTACTGCAGGAGTTGCTCTACCAGATGTCTGGCACTGCCTGATATTCAAGTCTTTAACGAGGATTACAGAACACCCTGTAAGAAGCACTGTTTAGAAAGGGAGTTTCTCAGTAATCCCTCCAGTTCCTGGAATTTCATGCCCTAAAGTATGAGAAAGGTTATCTGTCTCAACGTTTTATCCTGCTTCATCAATGGGATCTAACTGCAAACACGACTGTTCCCCTTAAGGGCTTAACTTTTTATATTTCAAAATATTTTGTTCTCAGTTATGACACAATGTGTCTTCACTTGACAAATAAATTATTAATTCTGTAAGAAAAATCTCTGCATTTGTTTCAAATCTGGAGCTTGTAAGTTTCATCTCCTACTCCTAGGGTTGAAGAAAAGGGTAAAATGACAGAGCCCAGTTTCCCCACTCTGCATTACCAGGCTTCTCTCATGACTAGTTCTTACGCTAACCTGTCTGAGGGAAAAATCTCAGCCTTGGTGTCAATCACGCTCTGAGAAATATTCCTATCAAAATAAAAAAAAATCCTGAGCTAGTGAAAAGGTCTCCTCTAACACACAGGATTTTCAAGTAGCAGAGAAATCAGGATTGGGACAAAGCGACACCAGAGTTATAGAGTCTCTACCCCTTGAGACCTAACCTATGCTGAAGTAGATCTGTGGGAGCCATGATTCATACACCATGATGTATATATTGTCCTAAATGACACCAAGCATCAGGCTGGTACCTTTATCCGATGCTACAGAAGTATCTACCAGCAGCCTTTGTCCTTTCAGGTGGTTGCAGTGGTGACAGCTCTATGGGACTTCTGTACCTGCTGAGATGGATGAGACCGTGGGCATGCTCTGCAGGTTGCCACCAGTGGGAAGGTGGCCTGAGGAAGGCCTTCAGTGGTCTCGCCACTGGGTCATGCTTCGGCTGAGCATTCAGCATTTGGAGCACTTACCTGGGCTCATCCCCTCACTAGCAACTGCTGGTCAGCGTGGCTGATTCCTGCCTCTTGCACTGGGGTCAGAGCAAGCAGTGCCTGGCAGGAGGCGGGTGAAAAGATCGTGAAAGAAGCAGCTATCAGCTGGTGACTTGCGCTAGGAGGCGGCGGGCGGCTAACCTTGCTCCATTTTATGGTAGTGCTTCACCTGCAAGTGCCCGCTGTGAGTGAAATTGCCTGGGCTGGTGCTGCCCTTTATCAATTTCACTCTCAGCAGGCTCCGCAGGTGAAGCATTTCATTGTGGGAGTCGGACTCTGTGCTCTCCTTGACAGCCTGAAATAGAAAGTGGGGAAAGGAAAGAAGGTAATAAATGGATGGAGAAAGCAAAAGCAGGACAGTGAGAAGCAGGATGTGTGCTAAACAGTAATGGTAATATGATGCTCCCAGCCCTCTAATTCTGGGGGAGTTTGACACTGAAAAGAGCTTTACTTAGCTCTTTTAAGCTTTATACTTCAAAGTAAGAAAGCTTTACAATTGGAAGTGAAAAATTATAGTGAAAAATTATGTTTCAAATACTATATATTATGATGTGGATAAAACAAAAAAGTAATTTTCTTGATCTTCAGCCTAATAGAGAATTAAAGTGGCTATTTCTGGGAGAAATCCAGCCAAAAATTCTTTTTTTTTTTTTTTTTTAATTCCTGAAGTCTGCATTTCAGATTCGTATGTCTTGATGTTTGTGGAGTTTGGTTTGTTTGTTTGTTTTTTCCGTTACCCTTTCTTAAGACACCCTGCATGTGACTTTCAATGTTGCTGGGCACCTGATGCCGCTTCCCTTGATATCAGACAGAAACTCAACACTTGAGATGACAACTGTGCAAAATCAGTAATGGAATCTGAACATCTGACTGCCCGTTACTGGGGAAAGAAGCCCTTTGGTTCAGGGATGGCAATGGCAATGCAGCTTTGAAGTTCAGAGACTTTCAGTCTTTCCAGCCTGTTGTATCCTAGAGCTTATGAGGACTGGGGGGACAGCACAGAGACGAAGCATTTGAGCTGATTCCTGGTTCCTAGGGGAATTGCTTCCATGGAGACCAAGAGGCTGATTGTAGAGCCACAAGCATTCCACTTCAGCTGGCATGAGCTGATACCTTGAACAGGTCCCTGCATGCACCAGGGGACATGGGAAAATGATACCTATACCTCCTGTAGGATACATCCCCCAGCAGCTGAAACTCTGTCCTAGATATGTGTCTGGGAGGTGGCTGCACCACGTAGCCCGTCCCTGAAGTTTTGGGGATAAAGAACAGCTTTTTGTTTCTGTGACACGAGGCATACGCAGCTGTACCTGGTGGTTTGTGGTTTGCTACTGGTTAACACAGGAGAACTGGTTGAGAGACTGCTCCTGGAGGAAGGCAATCTGAGTGGAAGAGATCACAAATGAGCAGAGCTCTTGAGTTTCAGGAGAGGAGGGAGCAAAAGTAATGGACTAATGAACTTAAACTTAGAAGACCTCAACCTGCTCAAAGAATTGGTAAATGCAGTCTTGTGGAAAGGAATTTTAATGGGAAAGGGAGCCCAGGAGAACTCTTGGATCCTGAAAGAGGCACTGAAGATGCAATGAAAACCTGCCCTCATGCAGGAGGCTCACAGCTGAATGGGGAGAGTCCAGTGTGGCCACCTAGAAAGATGACCTGACAGTCAAAAAGATGGTATAAAAGGTGGCTTATATGCAGGCAGTACAAGGAAACCTTCTAAAATCCCATATGACACTTTCATGGGCAAACCGTGGGCATGTGGTTTTCATTAAACTACTGTAAAGAGGAGTAAAAAGGAGGCAAGGGATCGGGCAAGCGTGTGGAGGACAGAAGAGGCAGAAAGAGGCGTGGAGAGGGAAGAAGTTATAGACATGTGGGGTCACTATTTTTCCTCCAAGAATAACAAAAAAAGATCCAAAATAAAACCCCAACACAATATTACACATCTGGTGGTGTCTTCACAGCAGTGGTGTGTGACTGCAAATAGAACCTGATTTGCCAGATCAGTAAATACTAACCTACCCTATGCCAGCAAAAATAATAAGATCCTTTGCATGAAGCTTTTTGTTTTCTCGAATGAGGGAGAAAAGTAAGCAAACCCACAGCAACTCCTCCCATAATGAAGTTCCCTTTTATATTCTGGAGGGTAGGGTCTCTAAGTACTCAAATTTGAATGGTTAAAAAAAGTCAAGAGGTGCATTTTTCTAATGGGTAGACTACAAGAGATAGTTTTGCCAGCTCCCACCCACAAACTGGTTTAGTAATGTTTTTTGTCCTCATTTGCAATTCAGCCTCTTTCTTAGGTGCCCCCATTGCCCTTTGCAAAGTGAGTTGTTAGGGGTGCTTAGATAATTCAGGGAAAGGAGTGTACCAGGAGTTGTGTGAGGCGGCCTCCTGTTGATTCTTGTGTAAGATCTCCACTGAGATCTTTTTTCAAGCATTACTTCACACGCTGTAAAGAATTCTGTAAATATGTCCTTATCAGTAACAGGATGGAGGTTACCCTGAAACTTAATTAAATTAGTGATCCATGAGATTAGGATGTCGAAAGTTGGTATAAAACATCAGCTAGGAATAGTTTTTTATCTCTGTTATTTTGTTCTATAAAGTCGTTGTAACTAGGGGAATGCTGGAAATTTTGATTTACATTCTGATTTATGTCTTTCACATGTCACCAAGGATAATAAGATTATGTTGATTACAGATAAACACAGAATTGCATCTTTAATTTACAGTTGGTGGGAGGAAGGTTGATCAGATGTGAAAAAAATCCATGCATGTTATTTACATAGAAAAGAGACAGAAATGCTTGGGAAGTTCTGATGAAAATACGATGTCTCTCTCTGTGACCTTTTGTCTCTAGGAATTACAGTATGTTCCCCAGAATGATCACTTGCCGTGCTGTATATGATCACTGCACAGACAGGCAGCAGCAGAAAATAGAGGCTGCAGTGAAAAGAATCGCACCTGATGTGTGAGTTTGCTAACAAGGCAGATCTCAAGATACTTGTAATGAAAATCATCTGTAAACACTTGCAGTCAGGTTTGCAAAGGTTAGTTTGCACTGCTCAGAAAGAGGTGTTTGTTTGCTGCTCTTGGGTTTGGATGATAGAGTGAAATACTGCTGAGAAAATGGAAACAGAACACAACCCCAAACCTGCCAGCCACAAGAGTTTTGCAAGTCAGCTTGTTATTTTTATTTCTTTTTATTATTATTATTTTTATTTTTAGATTAGATGGTCTCCTAAATAGTATGACTCTGTAATATGCAGAACACTTGTAGTCCCCAATTAAAATAATAGAAAATTTAAGCGTGGAAAGGGTGGGTACTATTCTGACACGACATGATACTGCAGCTGTATTCACACTGGGTGCACCGCCCAGTATATTGTGTGTGGATGTTTGATGATGCTGTTTCAGAATGGATGGGTTTCTATACTGTTCCTCCTTCATATAGATGAGTGAGTGCAGAGTGGAGCCTGGCAGGCTGGCAGCACATATGACCTGCAGTCTATGAATTCTTATGGACTATAAAGCCTCTTAGTGCTGTATTCATGTTTTAAGCACATTGTGTGCTCCAGGAGTTTTATAAGGCATAAAAACCCCCTAAGAATCTGTGGTGGTTTGGCCTGCCAAGAATGGTGAAGCTGGAAGCAATTATAGGCAATCAGCAGCTGAGTCCGCTAGTGCCTCAGCACCTCTGGGGCAGTGGAAAGGGCTTTATAGAGGACATCGTTATATTTGTGTGATCTGGCTGGCTGGAAAATACATGCAGCTGAGTGTGCAACCTGTGCATTCAATGCTCTGAGTTGGGTGACATGTTTGGATTGCAGCAAGATATGTGTCTCCTACCTGGTGTTGCACTGGTGATTTGCAACTTTGCTGAACATTCATCTGTGCTAGTGAGGTAGACTGATACCTATATTGATAATTTTTATGTGAAGAAATGAAATCACAGAAATGTTGGTTGGGTGGGACCCTGGAGATCACCCCACTCACGGCAGAACTGCCACCACTGTGGTATACCATTAGGTCAGCTATGCCTTTATCCAGCCAAGCTGTAAAAAACCTCCAAGGATGGAGCTGACACCACCTCTTTGGAGCACCTGGTGGAAAAAGTTTTCCTAATGACCAGTCCGAACCTCTCCATCAGCTGTGTGTGGCTGTTGCCCCTTGTTCCATCATCTGGCACCAACAAGAAGCTTGACTTTTGTCTTTGTACCTACTCTTGAGACAGCCACGGGCTGCTGTTCCGTTACCCTTTGGGCTCTCTTAACCAGGTGAAACAAGACCAGCTCCCTCCACCCTCTCACACCACACCTGCACTCTGGGCCCTGGACCATGGTGGAAGACCTTAGCTGTACCACAGTATCCTGGTGCGACAGTAACATAGCTCCAGGAACTGCCAAGTCTTTCAGCTGCTCACAGCCCCCAGTAGTCTTTCAGCCCCAATCTCTGTGACACAATGCGCCTTGATCTCGCAGGGACGCTGAAAAGCTCTCTGCTTGACTTTCTGGATTTCCCACACCTGCTTTTGTTTTTCTTAAGCCTCACATAACCATCTTCATTCATTTCTCTTTTATCCAGATGTCTTTTCCTGAATGGTGCCCATGTCTGCTGGCAAGCCAACCCTGGCCCTCTCTCTGTCACTAGCATGGAGCATTAGTGCTGAAGGTCCCAGACAAGAGCAGGTCCTGTGGGTGGGGAAGCACCTGTGGGAGGGCATGGCCATGGCCCACTGCCCTCTCTCCTGCCCTTTCCTCCCTCACCGAGCTGAATAACAAAGCATTTGTTCCTTACAAGCAGATGGGGATGAATTGGCAAGGAGCCCAGACTCCTTATAACTTAATCTCTGTCTACTCAGCTGTAAGTAAAGGGAGTTTTGTCTCAAAAGGACATGATTCTATTGGCTTCACCACCAAATATTTGCTCACTGACATCTTTTTTTCTCATACTGTTATCCCAAGAGAAGAAATGGAGAGTTAGATTTCTAGTTACCAAGAAAAATTCTCTGTGGGCAAGGGAGGATGGACGAGAGGCCATTCACTAAGAGGCAGGTGACTTCCCATGAGGATATCACGCCGCTTAGAAGCTTTTACCTATAAAATGCTGCACTGCCTCAAGTATGGCAATAGAAGGAATTCGAGGTGTAGGGAAGTGTGGTGTTGCATTAACCCTACTGAGACAGATGAGCTGAGGAATTCCTATAGAGGGATTACAACGTCTTGCGGTAGGCTGCTCCTCTGAGGACTTTTGGAGACTCTCTAGAATTTTTACTGTGTTGAAAAGCCAGTTTTGTTAGGAATGATCAAAAAATGAAATAAATAATAAACTGCCAAGTAACACCATATTTTGACATGCAAGAGGCCATATTCCTTTACCTAGAGTATGGCAACAACCCTTTAGCAGCCATAACCTTTTGCTTTGTCAGATAAAACACAAATTTGCATTATTTTTTCCTCCCTTGACTATCTTTTTCAGTTCTGATGGAACTGGGAACAGAGATGAACACATTTAACTCCTGCAGAAGCTACAGCTGGGATGTAGCCTAAAATCCACACAGGGACACGAGGTGCTTTGGCTCTTCTCCACTTGCCCACTACTTTGAAAAAATTGCTGAGTGAAGGAGTAGGTGTTGGCTGGCAGTTAGTGGTTGGCAGATGTGGAGATGCTACTACCTGGCATCAAGCCAAGGCTAAAGGCAGGAACAGAGGCTATGAACATATCAGATATTCCTGATAGGTCCTGAAAGTTTCCCAGCCCCCCGAAAAGGCAATATTTTCCATTTTACCTCCCTGGTAAGGTTGAGGGGAGACTGGATAGAGGCCTTGCAGTACTAGAAAGGGGCCTAAAGGAAAGA
>WEIS01010798.1:14478-44379 GCA_013389965.1 Todus mexicanus
CCGCCCCGACCCGGCCGCTCAGCGCCGCCGTCACGCCCCCCTCGGCCGCGGAGCCGGAGCCGGAGCGGAGCGGCGCCGGGCCCCCGGGGGTGGGACGGGACACCCGGTGGCACCTCCCGCCGAGCGGCCGCCTTAATTAATCGCTGCCGCCCACCTCTTCTCCCCCGGCGGGGTGGGAGGGAGGAAGAGGTGTCGCCCTTATCGCTCGTTCGCCCTCCCCGGGCGCTGCAGCCCCGGCACCGTGAGGGGTTCGGGCTGTGGGGGGGTGTGTGAGGGGGGTGTGTCCGCCCGGCCCCGCCGGTTCCCCCGGGAGGGGGAGCTGAGCCCGCAGGCAGGTACCGGGCTCCCATCCCCCCCTTCCGAGCAGGACCCCCCATCTCCGGGGCCCTTCCCGGAGCACAAGGTGCTTTCAGGGATTGCTGCTTCTTCTCCTTTCCTCCTCCCTCCCCGCCTTGCAATGGTTGATAGCGAAGAAAAGCAGGGTTGCGGCGCCGTGAAGCGCCTCTCAAGGCCTCGCAGCATCCAAGCCCCCAAATACCTGGGTAAAGGGGATGCTAAGGCCATGCAAAAATGGCACTGTTAGTCCCCAGAGGTTCTTCGCATCATTCATCAGGACAGGGACCGAAAAGGCTGTTTAGACAAAACAGCTGTGAAAATTTTTGTTTCACACAACACCGGTTAAAAACACCTTTTAAATCAGGAAAAAAAAAAATGGTTGGAAAAGGCTGAAACATCTGAGAAAGAGGTCTAAAAATAAGTTATGCATTTTTGCAAGAAAATTTATGGTAGGATCCCTTAGCAGGGTTTCTAGCTGGTTCGAGAACAAGCTTTGAATATTAAGATTCCCACATTGGACTCGAAGTATCACACTGTCACAAAGCGCTGAGAAAAATCCGAAATTCTCAATACCTCCCTGGGTAGGCCACCTACGTTACTGAGAGTGTTTACAAAGATACAACCTAAATTATCTCTTTGCTTGCAAAAATAATACAATGTTTCCTCTTTCAACCTCTGATAAGTAGCGGATAAAACATTGCTTTCTGCTAGGCTGAGGACACCCGGTGACATCAGTGGAGTCCCTCACCTTAATACTTTGTGAGTGGTAACTCACACTATGTTTTTCCCCCGCGGTGCCAAAGCTACCATCAAATCTGTTCTATCACAAACCATCAAAATCTATAGAAGTGGAGGCTAGCAGTGGTTCTGGCGTCAGGAGTAAGCGCTGGGTTTATTTACACCCTTGGTATTCATGTGCAGCAGTGTGAAAAACCGGGACTGGGAGCAGTCGGGAGCTTCTGGCTGCTCCACCTGTTAGCGCAGTATCCAAAAGGATTTCAACCTCCAGCTATCATGTTTTACATATAAATATCAGTTTGTTTAACCGACAAAGCAAGTGAAATATTCTCATGTTTCTAGACGCAGGTCGAAGCGGAACAAATGAAAACTAAACTGCTAGGCAGAGACATGGAAAGAAAAAGCTTTCGAGACGCTTTTTCCCCTCAGCTGTGGTACGGTGTGCAAGGTCTTTACCACCATGAATAGAAACGATCTCCAGGTGAGCTAAGTGTTCTCTTGAAGAAAAGCAGTCACGGCGATTTAATCTTGGTTTTAAAAAGTGTGTATGTGGGATGGACAGAAGAGTATTATTTCCAGAATGAAAACTTCACAAAAGTGCAATTTAGAGCTGCTTAATAAAGCAATTGTTAAGAACACGATGTGAAACTCTATAAAGGCATTTTATTACCATTTCTTGGCTGTTTCCTTCAAGGGAATTGCTTCCACCCCTGATCCTCCAGTGCTGCGCTGAGAGTGCCTTCCAGCTCCCCCCCTCAAATTTTTAAGCCTAGGTGCAAAACTTAAGCATTCAGCTTCCATCTAAGCTGCAGTTTTAAGAGCCTTGGCAAGAATCCTCCACGTTTTACAACTTAAAAAGCCTTCAAAACTTCATCTTATTTCCTGCAGGCTGGGGAAGGCCAAGGCTGAGGCTGGGGACACGAGGTGGCAGCGCTGAGCCTCTTCTGCCAGACGTGGGAAAACGTGGAGCTGTTGAGCCTGAGCATTTATTTATTTATTTTTAATTATCATCAGCAGTAGTATTATTTTGCCCCCATGGTTTTACTGAGCAGCATAACGCTGCAAGTTTCTAACTGAAATTCAGTGGGTTTGCACGAAAAAAAGAGACAATGCTGACGCATTCACCTGTACGCCACAGAAACACTTTGTGATTGACCATAAAACCTCATCAGGAGGGTTTAAGGGCATGGTCATTAATAAGACCATTCTCATGTATGGCTCAGAATCGAAATCTGCAGTTCCTCCTGCACGTGGAGCAAGAGCGTATTTCAAAGGTCTTCCTCTGAGCCAAAGCTTCTGGACAGATCTGTAGCAGAATTGGGCACTACAAGCACCGATTCAAGGTTTTCTGTGTGAATCAGACACAGTCCCCACCAGCTAAAATGTCTTAGGAATACGCAGATTTATCACCACGGCAGACTTTTCCCCCTCTCCCTCTTAAGCTGAGGATTACTAGAGCTCAGGCTTATTTAACTGCAGCCCTTGCAGCTGATGTTTTCCACACCCCCAGCTCTCTGGGCTGTGAGAAAGGTTTTGGAGTAGACTCCGACTGAGCTCTCGGGAGGCAAACCTTCCCTCCCATTAAACATGTTCCTGCATGCCCTTGTCAGCACGGAGAGCTTCTCTTCCTTGCCGGCACACTGCCCGGGCAGCGAGCATAGCCAGTGGGAAAGCGGTCCCATTGCGGACCCAGGTCCTTGACCTGCAAATGGCAACACCACAGCAGAGGCACGATGCCGTAGAACACCTTCCCCACCGTCGTTCCGTTGACTATTTTTATCCAAGGAAAACAAACTTGATGAGATACTTACCAGCAAGGTGTGTGTGTGGGGGGGAAAGGTAGGAAAAAAAGTAGGAAAAAAAGCGCCCCGGCTTTTAAAATAACATGATGATAGAGGATATTCGCGATCAAAGAAGCGCATGTTTAAGGATCCGAGGTGTAAACTGAGACATGAAAGCTGGCCCTCCTTCTTCGTCCTGTTCGCAAAAAGAGAACTCCATTGTACAATTGCATCACTCTGATCCACAGTGTACCTTTATTCAACGTGATTCATAACCACTTTGAACTCTCCCCGATAGCTTTGTGGAGAAGAACTTTTATGACTGGGAAGTGTTTTATAGAGGCTATTATTTACTTAGGAGTGAAAATCTGTCGCCTAAAGTCGTATGGTATCATTTCCTTCAAAACTGTATATTCACTTACATTTTACTTGAATACAAGCCTTCACACAGATCCCCGGTGCTCTTGTTATGAGAACACCAAGACATTTCTACCTCATTTAATACAGTAAGTAGGTAAGAAGCCATTTGCGTATACATATTTATATTAATTCAGATATTAATCACTTATATGGAAATGTTTGGTTTGGGAAGGCAAAAACACCTCCCCAGAGATTTTTAATAAGAAAATATGATAATACCTTCTATCCTTTATCCGCTTTGGTGACGTTGTACGTTTAAACTTGTTCCCTAAGAATAACACCAGTTCAAAAAGCTGTTAAAAAAAAAAAAGAAGAAAAGAAAATAATCTTGGAAAACACACTGTTTTCATTTACATAAAAGGAAAATTGCAACCTCTACCCAATCCTGTAAGAGTCAATAAACACATTTGAAAAAGAAAAAAAAAAACCAACAAAAAAAGCTTCATATAAGAAAAGCTTTTACTTCATCTTTAAAGCTGTTTTGGCATAAGAGAAGCTTTTACTTCATTTTTAAAGCTGTTTTGGCAAGCCTTTTCTGCGAAGTGAAAAGCAACACAGCCACAAGGTTGAAGAGGAATTACCGGTCTGCTGCATATGTAGCAGCAGATTGCATATTCATGAGCTGCAGCTGCCGTGAAGGCCACCCCACCAAGGGTAGCCCAAGAGGAGAGCCAGTGGAGGGGAGCAGCGGTTGCTGTGTACCTGCAGCCAGCCCTCTGGCAGGGCTGAGCCTTTCTGCCTGCAGGAGGATTAGGGAAGGAGTGCCCCACACCTTCGGACCACCACGCTTTTTGAATGTGCTCCTCTGTTTGGCGCTTTACGTTCCCTCCCAACCATCTGTACGTGTCCTTCCTGCTTGCTCTCGCCTTCCCTTGCCTTCTCCTACAAGCTTATCGCTACCACTCTCGTAACGTTCAGCTCATCTTTTCCTGCCATCTCTACGAACGAGCAAGCAGCTGCAAGAAGACAGTTCAGCAGAAGCCCCCACAGTACCAAGAATGAAGAAATGGTTTTGCCCACTTCCACAACATCATGTCACCCAGACTTTAACATCGTTGATAAGATGGAGCTACAAAACCACCGCGCATTGAATTAAATTTGGGTTGGTGTTAAAGGTCGTTTAGTGGGATGTTGCGTGCGTGCCGTTTAATTTAGCGTATGAATGACTTCTTGTGTTGAGCAAAATGTTGCTTATAGTCAGGACTCCTGGATAGGAGGCAGGAGGTAATCCCTGTGCACACAGGAAAAAAAGAGTTCTTCTAAAATTGAAGTCTAAAGCACTAACTTGTTTCATGTGAGACCATTTCTTAAGCGATGTATTCAAGGTAATTAAATTCAGAAAAAAAAAAGAAAAAGAAAAAAGAAAAAGATCTTGCACACGATTTAGTTGTCATTACTGTATCTTTTTTGCAAACTCTGGGTTATTCATAGATGCTTATCCACAGAATCCAACTAAGTCAAGAAAAATTCCTTTTGCAACCTGCAGACAGTTGGGGTTATCTGTGTGCTCTGAGATGGTTCTGGCAGAGGTAGACAAACTCTGGAGCAGCACTTGGCTTTTGACTCACCAAAAAACTGTTACCCAGGCAGATCCAGGGTTGATGTGTAAGCTTTCTGGAGGCTTTCTGCAGAGACTCCAGAAGAGTCCGTCATCATATGACACTCTTTATTGTTCAGAACAGAATGGCAGAGGTAATAACCGTGATTATTTAAAACGTCTTTAATTTTAGGATCTCCTTAGGCATGGAAATAACTGTGACTAAAACCAGTGATGTCACATCACTGAGATTGGACTTAAGAGTGGCCTATCATCTTCTGATATTACAACTTTAGACAATGCTTAGTATTTTTTATCCTAAAATTGCCTTTGTAATCAAAAAGTCATCCCTTTCATTCAGCCCTGTGGTCTTCAGACATAATGGATTAATTCTTCTGAAACAAATTTTACTTAACTAATTTTTCTGATGTGGCATTTCTGATGCACAGGTGAAAAAAGCAACAGCAGGCCCTGGTGGGAAGAGCCAAAATATATTTTAATCTAAAATAAATGAGAGAAAAAAAGTTGTTTTCTTACCATTTTTGTCCTTTTGTGCTCAGGACAAATACAAGTCTGGCTTTCTTCCTGGTTTCCTTCCATGTAATTCTTCTTAATGATGGTGGTGGTGTGACAATTAGACAATTAGAAAATATATATATTTTTTCTAATAGATTGCAGAAATTGTATTATTGTGTACTTACCAGGGTCTGTTTGACAATCTCTGCCACCTACCTTGATGCTGCCGCTTGTGCAGAATAAGACTATTGGTTCAATATTAAATATGAATATTTATTTCAAAAATAAACATATTTTTAAAAGCTTGTTTCCTCTAAGGATTGCACCTTTTTTGGACAGAATGTCAGAAAGAGGTGGTAGAATTCTACACTACCCTATGTAATCTTGATCGAGCTGTCACACTCGAGAAGCATATATATGAGTAATCTCAATGAGCAGGTGTGCTCAAGTGAGGCAGGATGTCTGAATTTGCATTGCTTTATAGGGTCTGTCTGATTAATTGCTATCAGAAATAAATTGTCTGTACGGAACCTGAGGAAGCTCGAATATTACACACTGTTTCATAGCACAAGAATCAGGTATTTTCCATGTATTATGCCGAAATTTTAATCCTCAGCTCTTGTGTTTCAGCAATACACAAAGTCTGGTGTCCTATCTAAATATCAGAAATTAATTTAAAAAATCCCGAAGTGTGGAATTTTGCTTTATAAAACTGATGGTTTATAAAATATTGTATAAGAGGATGCTAGGATATAGTAACTTTGTGGATTATAAATATAGTAGTTGAAAAAATGTGAGCGATATTGCAATCCTGCTAACCAAGGCTCTTCTATAGAAAGAGTATCTGCTGAACAGCCCTTAGTTTCATTTATCAGGACTGCATTTGAAATTTGAGGTATAAGCCTTGCTAATATATCAGAAAACATCCCTGTTTTCAGGAAAGTCTATGCGTACTCAAGTAGTCTATTCTTACTCCCATTTAATTCCAAGAAATAATGCCTGACTGTGGGATGGCTTCCCCAAGCTAGCAGTCTGCTCAGAACTATTAATAAGTTACACGATTACATAGCAAATGAGATGCTTTAAAACAGTCTTACAAGCCAAGTAGCGCCCAGATAATACAGAAAATTGGTATTTAGACCAACTTTGCTCAAACTTCATTGCACTTGTTTCCATCCTTCATGCACTTGTCCTCATAACTGGTCT
The DNA here is from genome assembly GCA_013389965.1 of Todus mexicanus. Classification (NCBI taxonomy): domain Eukaryota; kingdom Metazoa; phylum Chordata; class Aves; order Coraciiformes; family Todidae; genus Todus; species Todus mexicanus. The sequence goes on from WEIS01010798.1 coordinate 21,013, forward strand.
TTGTGGGGACTCTGAGGTGGAAGGTAACGGTGCTGGTAGGTGGCTGGTTGTTGCAACACACCTACACACCAACTGTTTCAACCTCGGAGCTGGAATAAACAGCAGCTGCCCACGTGTGCCCCAATGGGGGGGTTTTGAGGTACTTACTTTGTCTCAATGCAGATCTTTTGGTTTTCCTCATGCTCTCACCGCTGTGACACAAAGTACCTCCTCGCGTCTCTCCTGGCGTGGCACAGAAGTTACGTGGTTTGCAGTGTAGATGTTTCGCCGGGGTGGAAGTAACCAGGATGCAAGACTGCATCTTGTGTATCTTATGCCTTCTGCGTAAATAATGCTCATACCGAAGATGTGCGACTGTCAAGGAACATCTCTGAGACACCACAGCATGTTGCTAATACAAGCACACACACACGCAAGACTTCTGTGCATGACCTTTTCTCCCGGTATGTGTAAAAAGGGAAAAAAAAATCACTGGCAGAAACAAGCAGCGAGACCACTGGGAAAAAACCCCAATATTTAGACTACAGAGCTAAAAAAGACAGGAGAATATCAAGTTCCTATAGAAATAGACACTCGAGACACTTGCTGTTTAGGATGGATGTACACTGCAGACTGTGGTGTAGTGTAAAAATACCTGAGTTAGCTGTAAATGAGCCACCAGAAGCAGGAGTAGGTGCTTTTAGGTTTTCACCCTTGATTTATGTGTCACATCAGCTGTGATTCAAGGGTGGCTCCAGTTCTCCAAGGTATTTATACAGCAGCTGGGAAGGGGCTGTAGTCCCACTGCTTGTCTGTGCACAGCTCTGCTTTCAGCTCCTGGGGGTAAAGGCTCCGAGAGGCAGGCGCCAGCAGACTTTTGGCTCCTTTGCATAACTTCACCAGCCCACAGCTTTTCATGTCTTGAACTTTCTGCTTCCCTGCTCTCAGCCTCAGCTTTGTTCTAATACGACTTCTGCACTAATTTGTTTTTAATCACATAAGGGGTACTTAAACAGCATTCACCTCGTGCATAACTCACGTTTAGTCCAACATTACAAAAACTTACCTATGGGAAGCTTATTGATTTAACCTTCAGAATCACATGGAGCAAGAGAGCAGATAAACTGCCTACCTACTGATGAAGATAAAAATCATGCATCATTTAAACTGTCTCAAGTAATCTATTTTTGTTTTTCCATTTTCTTAGCCTAGAAATGTAATACCATCCTTACTGCTATAAATGGAAGAAGCTCTGCTGTTCTTACATAGATATATGCTGATGTATTTTGTAATCTTATATTCTTCACATCTATATTCAGAAACTGAGGTTTCAAAATCCGTGCTCCTGGTGTTAAATGGGCTTGAAGCTGCTTCTCAGAAAAGCTCAACAAGTAATGCCAAAATTATTGCAAACTAGGGGAGCAGAAGTGGTGTCTGGCTGCTCTTTGGATTGTTCACAAATTTCTAAGCAAATCCAGCCGCGAAATGGTATCTGACACCCAGCTATCTCACAGCCATGGTGAGCCTTCAGCTCAGACATTTGATTGTATTCACAATTTTTTTGCCTGTAATTGTTCTTCTTTTGGAACACAGGGCGACAGCACTATATTAAGCACATGCTGACAGGAGCAGTGGAATCTGTTGTTTAATGAGGGCTGTAATATTGCAGGCACACATAAACCGGCTGCATGTGATACGCCACTACTTAAGAAAGACACTTCCATAGTTGACACTGGCATTCTTAACAAAGACAAATTATAGCACAGGTATGTCCTCAGCAAGATGGTAGAGCAGGTTTTCAGGCTTAGTTAATACAGTAGAGGATAGTATCTTGCTGGAATAATAATAATAAAAAAAATCAACCCCCCCATATTCCGAGAACTCCTTGTTTACCGTTCTGATTTTTTGATTCTTCAAAATGACTTGCAAGTACCTGATCTAGTTACACATTGGGAAAGTCCACAATGAAGTGGAAAAACTTCCTGCTGGTTTAGGGAGCACTACCCCAGTGTCCTGCACCCACGAATAGTGTCTGATCACCCACCATCTCATGGCACTGCCTTGCTGCAAAGAGATGGACAGTGCCCTCAGCCCTCAGCGAGCTCCATGGACTGAAACAGGTTTGCTGCCTTCCCTTAGGAGATGCCAACCCCAGCAGTGATGTGGGGAGCAGAGAGCAGCTCTAGGGTTTAGCTGCTGCTTTTGGGGGGAGGTGCCAGACGTTTCAGATGCCTTGGTCTTTGGGACAGCCCCATGCCCCTCTTCACAGTCGCCCTCTGCTTCCCAGTGCTTTGACACTCGCTCATGAATAGGCAAAGCAGCATCTGAACACTGCATGTGATGAGCCTCCTCTTTTTTGTGCATTTTTTCCAACCTGAAAATATGGGGAGCTGTTACTTGGGAGCTGTCAAGGGGAAAAAAGCAATTGCTGTATCTGCTGGTATGTTAACTTATATTTATATTGTATTTTTGCTCAAAGTCATTGAAAGTCTGGCAAGGCCTTTGCAGTCCTGAAGGCAATTTCCGTATAGAGTGCTTTTCCTCTCTCTCTCTCCATCTGAAAGAAACACATTCAGATGACTTGTTCTGTCCATACTGGTGAGATGCAGTCTCATTTGTTCAACTTTCTCTCTTTCAAAGCAGGAAAGCACCGAGGCAAACTTTGCACAAACTAGAAAAACAAATCCACTGCATACAATTTTGTCCTTATTATTTCCTCTATTCTTTACCAAAGGAAAAAAAACCCAACAAAAACAACCAACCAAACCATCAACAACAGTTACTCTGCATTTATCACAGTGACTAGCAGAAAGCATGTGATTCTTATGGTAAGCAGCAATTTACAGATGGCCAGGTGCAATCAACATATCTAATCTTATCATGCATTTGTTTCATTCGCAGCTGCAACAGTTGGTGTCAGTTAATAGGTTACCAACCATGAAGTATATTTATTTCCTTTTATCCTGCTTCAGGGCTACAGAAGTGATTTGTAAACTGTCCTTGCTGTTGAATTTGCGTTTAATTTTTGTGCGCGTGGCTTTTTTGTTGTTGTTTAGTGCGTGCCTCTTAGGAAGAAAATGAAAATCTCTTTCAGAGAAAGCATTTCGTTGTAATTTGAGCCATGCATTTTTCTCAGGATTTAGAAACTTTAAACCCATATGTTTGCTCTCTGGATTTCTAATTTAGAGTAGAAGACAAGTTATTTGTCAAGGATAAGTTTTGGTGGGCTTGTTGCTTTGATTTTTTTTTTCTAAGAATGATCTATCATTGATGAGGGCTCAGTTCTACCTGTTTAGTTCTATCAGATCATGTGGTGGATTCACTATCAGCCCTTCCAACTAATCAAATGTTGTCTAATCTTAATTATATATAATAATATTATAATCTTAAAATCTGTATAAGCTTAATTTTAAATAATGGTCATTAAAAAAAATTACTAAATTATCTTCTTATCTTTACAGCTCACACTGTGGACACTGGGATGTATAAATATATATACACAGTGGTAAACCAACCACATAACCTCCAAAGCTCTCCACATTCTGTTACAAAATTAAAGAGCCTGTTGAAAATAAAATACCGATGAGTCTTTTCCAGGTTTTGTAATGGAGTGGAAGTCTTGATTGTGTCATTTTTCTCCTTTCGCTTACATCAAGACCACTTTGTGTTAGGCAAAAGGTGATTCATTAATAATTCCTCTCTAACTTAGATGCTTATATATATTTTGCTTACATGTATCAACAAATCTCCTTCCCAACAAAAGGAGTTTTATTAGCTGTTAGCACACGTCAATGTGTGTAAACCAGGTATTCTCAAAAGTAATGACGTTGTACATGTGAGTTTAACAAAATTAAAAAAAAAAAGAAAAAAAAAAAAAGAAAGAGAATAGAATCTCAGATTTTGATGCTGATTATGGTTTTAAAATGCATGACCAGCAGTGTCTTTTCATTAGCACAGAGGAGCATATATGCATAGTAATTGGGAACCATTAAGTGTATGAATTTAATGGACCTGAACAAATAATTGCAGGGAATAATTTGCCTATTCAGATTAGCCCCTTTCTCTGCACGCATTGTTTTGAGGTAGATTGGAATTCGCTCTGACTTTTTATTCTAAACTACATTTTCACTTTCTAACGCATTTTTGTGGATTTGATACTTAATCCTAGCACTATATTTGTATTCTTCGATAAAGCATTGAAAATAAGATCTTTGTTTAAAAAGTGTCTTAGTAGTTCCCCATAGATTGAGAATATAAAATGAGGGCTTCAAAACATTTTGTAATTTGATATAAACGATGACTGGATGCATGCCAAGATTTTGCACAAACTGGTCTTTTTTCTCCCCTGGCCTGACTTTGAAGGCTCCGGTGTTTGTCCTCCTTCTTATTGCTCATCATATTATTTTAGGTGGCAAGACTTCTCCAGGTAAGGCTAAAATCTTTTCAGATATATCTACATCAGTTACTCTGTCAGTGGGGTTGGAAACAGGATTATCCAGATTGATAATACACTGTAAAAATGTATGAACTTACAGTTAGGCAAATAAGGCTGGAACAGCAATTTTTAAGCTTCCAGCCTAAGGAGCTGTTGTTGGGAGGTGAAACTATCACCTTGCCTGATTAACTTGCTAAATCTGAACTGAACTTTCAGAGACTGAATGTTTGAATAGTTGACTGCTTGTGCTTGGTTACACATGCTAAGTCCAGTCTGAAGAAGAAGATACTAATGTATGTATGGCTGTCTGCCTGTTGTAATGTTTCCTACTTCATACTAAATGAGTTCACCGCAGCATGGGGACAGGGCTGAATTTGGCCTTGTGTTACTAGTGTGGGGCTTGACTGCTGGATAGCCTGATTGGGATTTGATGCCAGCTCAGAAATGCTTGTGCAATGAGTCCAAGTGTGACCCTGGGACTGCTGCTGACCCCAGTGCTAGCAGGGGTGAACATACCTGTGAGAATGATGATCACCCTTCTGGTTCACGGAGGAAAGCATCAGGAGCAGCTCTTGTGACACCCCTTCACAGCTTCTCTCAAGAAATTTATTCTACAGGTAAAATAGCAGAAATGTTTCAAATAAACTTTCAATAGGAATGTCTTAGTGACAATAATGATTTTTGAACAGATGCAATTTTTTTTTTTTGCTGTGCATGTGTGTACTGAGGCCACAGTAACCCACTGAGGCCTAGCTGACCATTCTGGATGGCACTGCCCTTGGGGCTCCGAACAAGGCACTTTTTGCAGCCTTTTACCCTGTTTTATTCATTAAAAATGGGAAAAATGGGTGTAGTCCTGATGGTTTTAAAGACAACTCTAAAAGGCTTGGGGGAAAAGCCAGAATCTTCTCTTTAGCAAAGCCTGCTCTTATCAGCAGCAAGGGCTAGAATGAGCTTTTCTTACCTCCAGCTCTATCTCCAGTGCCCATCAATGTGATTTCAGTGTTGATAGTAATAATGGGTTTACTGCTGAGCAAAGCAAAGAAGAAGTATGGGCGTCCTGTCCCATTTTGGTGCTGCGGTAGGAGGACATTTAGGCAAATGCTGCTCTTCTCTGCCAAGGTGAGTCCATGGAGTGGTACACCCCAGAGAGAAGCTCAGGGCACCAGAGGTTTCCACCAGCTGCACAACCAACTGCAAGAGTGTAGGAGCACCATGACTCCCAGACAAGCTGCTCCCCACTGGAGATCCACCTCTTTGGGGGTCAGGGCAAGATGTTGGAATCTCCCAATTCTCATGATGTCTGCTTCGCTGACTGGGGCACATATCTCATCATCTTTAACACTCAGATCACATTTTCACTTTTTTTTTTCTTTTTTGTCCCAAAGGAAGGACAGTGAGAACCTTTGAGCTGTTTGCCAAGCAAATGTTGAGCTTCAGGCACCATCACAGGTCTCTGGGAATCAGGATTCTACACTCTTGCTTATCGTATCACTGTTTTTGACTGCAGTGATCTGGAGACTTAGCAAAAAGTAATCCACTGAAGGAAGATTTCATCTTAGGAACTGAAGTGTTCACACATTTTTCTTTAGGAACATAGGTGAGCGCACAGATGAAACGGGTACAATGTTGGACAGAAGTGCTGCTCTCTGAGGTTTTTAAGTGCAGAACAAATCACAAGGTACTAAAGTGCTCGTCTTCCCTTTCATGCTTCTCTATTCTTCTACTACTTGAATGTGGGTAACTTGCTAATCTGAGACAATGCTTCATAAAACTGTCTCATCTGATGTATTTTCTAGGGAGTGTTTTATTTTGGCCTTACCTTTTGTAGCACAGGGCATAATCTGACTCCTAGTATTGTGTAGTCAGTCCTCAAAGCCCACACTCCATCGTAGTGGTGGCAATGACCCTGAACTCACTTGGCTGTCCTATGCCATGAGACTTTTGCTCTTTTACTGTAGGTGCACAGGGGTGTTTTGGCCCTGGGAGTTCATCACTTCAGAGCGTACATTACTTATATTCAGTAATCTTCTCCAGTCAATCTGAGGGCTTTCTGCAAATTTGCCAGTTTAGAACTTGAAATGGAATTGGGTTAATTTTCCTTTTTAATGACTAAGCATGCCATTATTGTAATAATGACAGTTCAGGCACCCAAGTAGTAATTATTCCTGACAGTCTACAGGTGAGCATATCCAGCTTAGAATACATTACTAAACATGTGTTCTGGCAGACTCTAGAGCAAGCAAACAAAACTGACTTTTTTTTTTTGTTAACCCTCACAAAATTATTTTCTATTAAGGACTATTTTGTTGAAATATAGCATTTAGATTTGAGGAGTAATCTTCTGTCTCTTGGCTTGGGGAGTGGTGTTTACGAGAAGGAGTAAGAAAAGATCTTGCCTTCCTTAATCTGTTAAGAGATGCCTGCATTTTGAGCCTTAAAAAGAACATTACCAGTCTCAGATACTGTCTCTGGAGCAGATGGCCATGAACTTAAGCATTAGCTTCAGCTGAGGGAAGTGAATGCTGTAACTTGAAGGATGCAGGAACTTCACTTTCCATTCATGGCAAACCTGTTTGAAAGAGATTGCTTCTGCTGGACTCTGCATCACCTGTTGCCCAAGGTAGCATGTAAGAGAAAACGTGTCCCTCACTGGTCTATAAAATATAACAAACCTCACAGGTATCCCACAGCAAGGACCCTTCTGTTAGCGCTCCAGACTTCAGGCTTCATATCGTCAGCAAAAGTCTTCTGCTGGAAATAGGCTCAGGCAGGGAAAGACAAGGTGAGCTACTGGAGTCAGGAAACTCTCAGTTTTGGCACTTACAGGTCTAAATCCTTGACACACTGAAGGGACAGACGATGCCATTGGTATCTGTAGTACAATTAAAAATAACAACATTTTCTGAACCAAACTAGATCAGAGTGGCAAAAAGAAATGTCTTTGATCCTCATCCGTTCAGGCAGAATAATCCACAGATGAAAGTAAATGGTACATGGGACAAATACACTCTTGGCTTTACAAAAGGTGCGTTGTGGCCAAGTAACTCAAAAGCTTCATTAGATAAGATAAAAAAATTTCCAGAAAAACAAAGATAAGTATTAAGAGGTCAGTCAAGTACTTGATATAGTGCCACATAGGAAATTAAGCTAATTAAACTGGGAAGATGGGGAACTTTATAGTGTTTGTGAGGTTAGTGAGGCACGGAGTCAGGGAGATAAATTCTCCTGAAAAGGGAAGGTTTGGTCTGGAGGAAAGCTTGTAGTGAAGTCATACGAGGATTGTCTTGGCATTGTTTTTATTTAGTATTTTCATTAATTATTTGGAAGCATATTAAGGAGAGCTCATAACACAAAGAAGCACTGCTAATAGAGAGGAGGATTGGGATAACATACAAAGAGAATTGGATTACTGTATGGATGGGCCAGGAGAAATGGGATAAGGAAGTACAAAGTGCAAGTTCAAGCTGGTGCAGATTACCAGTAATCATCGTTACTGTGGGATAAGAGCAATGTGGTTATAAACGACAAAGGCAGATGGAGCAGTCTGGATATACAAGTCTGTCACAGTGAGATTATCATCTATCAAGGTGCTGCAGCCACAGAAAGCCATAAATTTAATCATTTCATTAATCATAATGACACTAAAATGAATTTAAGGTTTTTTTAACAGAGGTTGTGGACACAATTGATATTGTTATACAATGCCCTGGTAAAATACTAGTGAAAAAACCTGGGATACTTGTCATCCATTTTCAGGAAAGATGAATTCAGACTAGTAAAGGGTTAGAGAATAGTTTCTCTCCAAGGGAGCAGAGAAATCTGATGTATGTACAGTGGCTAGAAAAAGATTGGCTTCTTTATTTTGGCAAACTAAAGGTGGAGAGGGCATTGCACTTCTGCCCAATTAAAATAAACAGCAAATAGGGAAAACAGCTCTGAACCAGCAAAGCTAAGAACGGGGTTATCAAAAGATTAAATGGCTATAAAACCGCTATGAGCAAATTGAGAAGCAATTATAAAATCCAACGTTCCATACGATGAAATTATGTGGAAAGAGCAGGACTATTTAAAACATAATTTAAAATGTCAGCCCAGCAGCGTTTAAAGTATATTTGTAAAGCATCACTTTAATTTTAACCTTAAACTTGGCATTCTGTAAAAAAACCCCAACTTTTTGCACACATTTACTTAAAATATACATTTTTAATATATAAGAAAAGAAAGATTTTCTCTTGCCAGATAGTAGAACACTGTTCTTGGTATTGCAGCAGCCTTCACTGGTCGAGAAGTGCAAGTGCAGCGACACGTTGTAGCCCCAGGCTGGATCATGCTTCCTGGGCATGTCCTGTCCATTGGCTGGCCACATGCTCAAAGCTGAAAGAGGATGAAACAACATCAGTCCTCATGGAGGTGGAAGAAGCAGAGCCTGCTGGGCAGCTCCTACTTTTCCAAAACGTTGAATGCCAGGCTTCAATATTTCAGAAATTCCTATCTTGGCCACATTATGGCAAATTTTCAGAGTGACGCAGTTCTTTGGGCTCTCAGATTTCCAGTCCATGCTTCAAAGCAGCAACTTCCCAACAAAGCTGCTTATAAAACGTGATGGTGCTGCTAATGTGGACAAGACATGATCTTCCTTGGTCACAATATCAAAGTGCACTTAACCAAAACTTTTCAATACAATGCCAGTCTTAGCTAGATGTGTGCCATAAAACATCTAGCCTTATTTTTAAGTTTTGCAACAATAAAATTACGAAAAACAGTATCTCACAGTAAGAAAAGAGTTGTTCATTCATAAGTATTGAAATAACTTATTTTTACCCAGAAAAAGATTAATTCCATGATACTATTCAGAAGCATCAGTATCACATTTTTATATGGACTATGATTAATTTCATAATGTGGTAACTATGCACCATTTTGTTTATACTTTCATAGACGCACATTATATTTCAAACTTAGAATTTCAGTCTCTAATCTGACACACTCAATTGCTTAAACTAATTACCAAATAAATAATAACCATACATCAAACTTAACAACAACTTGCTCAAGGCCCACGGAGCTAAAAAGATCAAATTAGAAAACAAACAAACAAACAGACAAAACCCTAACCATTCCATTTTCAAATGTTGAAAGTCTTGGCACAGCAGCCCCTGTATCTCTGGAACCCCCAGCCTATGTGGATGTTCCAGCCTGCACAGGTCTGGGGCTGCAGTTGTAACTGCCATTTTTCAGCTGTTGGGGAATTAGCCCACTGAAAGCAGAAAGAAGATCATATGGTTTATGAATAATAAGATGAAGAAACCTGAATGAACTTTCAGGCAAATGGTTAACAGAGATTAGAGAAATCTCATTCCAGAAAAGTGGTTTAAGATATATTTGAAGTGTATGCTTAAAAAAGTTAACCTGATTTTTTTTAAAAAAAAATTGTGAGCTGAGGTTTCTGTTACTTTTGAAGCTATTTCTTTCAGTTTCTCAACTATTCCAGAAAGGAAAAGGGGATAAATTCAAAATGAATGTTAATTACATCTAATAGCTCAACTAGAAGAACTGGTTGAGCTTCATTTGCTGATTTAAAGGGGAAAAAAATTCATTATATTGTTGTTTAGCATAACAGAACTTTATAGTTTCAGATAAGATCAGAGATATACTGCATTTTGTGTTGTGTCAAAGACACACAGAAACATAATTCCCGTTCTCAAACTGCAGAGCAAGGAAATACGGCACATAAAATCGGGGCCCTGTTAAGTCAAAAGGGGAAGATAAACACTATCATTTTATTTAGGTTTCGAAACAGACCACCACATTTTTATTTTCCCCCAACAGAGATTTAAATTCTGATTTCTTTTTGATTGAGCTGTATTTGATTTACCAATAGAAGGAGAAAACAAGTCATTTTGAAGGGCCTTATAAAACTACAGAAAACATTAACTAGAACAATATTGAAAATGTAAGCCAAGGGAGTCCATAAGCTGTGTGTGACTGTGAAGCACTTTCACATGGCTCGTGAAAGAGCTGTGGATTTAAATGCACATCTGCTGAGTGATGTGTGCTTGGTATGTGCTTAATGCAATTGTGTTAGAGTTCCTCTGAGTGGGTGAGAGTCCATCGGGCACAGCTTCCTGCTTCCCAACAGCAGATATCGATGAAAAACAAAGCACGAGAAACCGGGTAAGTCTAGGGTGCTACTTCCACAGATATATTCCTCTAGACCTAGCAATTGGCAGTTTGCTTGCCCCACGAGGAGAGTGGTGAGTTTGCCTGCTTGCATTTGTGTCTTACTATGAAACGTAAATGTGGTTTACTCTCACCAAAGAAGGTGGAAATTTCCTGGGTGAAGGATGAAATAGAGAGTGAAGGTCATTGGGTGTATAGTCCTTATCTGCACAGCAGCCTCCAGTGCTCCAGGCACTCAAGTCTGAACTTGTTTGTGTGTGTGCAATGTTACCCAGGAACCGTGCATGGGATGGGCCTATCAAAACCCCACATACATATATAGAAGATGGTCCTCTAGATGCCAGATTCTTCTGGTGCACTTGAACAAAAGAAATGTTTATTCCTTTATACAGGAGTTTATGCACACCATCTTTTCTTAGGTGTATGCAATTAAAAAACTAAATCATAGCAGTTGCCTTCAGCAGCTATATTGAAACCAGTTTTAATCATTTTGTCAATTCTGAGTAATAATACCTAATTCTATAAGTAACTTCACAGCTGCAGAAGAGTGAACTATGCTGGATGTAGTACAAAAGTGGTCTACAAGTGCAAGTGCTCTTTAAGTTCAATGGTAAAACAAGTTACAAATCTGCATTTAAATGGTTTCCTCTAAGGTGGCAAACGAACTGTTGATTTGGTTGATTCTAACTAAGTGACTGCACTGCCACAGCTTCACAGATCACAGCAGACCAAACACGAAACCTGCATTACATTGTGATTTATTGTCCTACTTATTCTAGAACATCAGAAAGATTATTTGCAGAGAAAGCTTGCTAAAGCTCATTAAAAATACATATTTTAGCGTTAGGAAAGCTAAGCTGACATCCAGGGTATGGGAAGCCTTGTGTTCTGAGAGGAGGATTGTGCAGGAGGCTGTAACAAGTTTACCTGCAACCAAGCCAGGCTCTCAGGACATTTTCTTATGACTTTTTAGTCTTTTCCTCAGAGGGAACGTAGATTAGCTCCTTACTGCCTCACAGCTAGGTGCTTCTTTTGATGCTCTACAAGGCAGGGTATTTAGACACTGAACCTTGCACTGCATACATGTAGGAGAACTTCATGCTGGGACTTCCCAAATCAACACACCTGGATGGGTGGGACAAAAAACTGAGCTCTTGACCCTCTAGGTAGGAGAGGAAAGACCAAGTCACAGTTGTGCCTGAGAGGGGGAAAGGGAAACAAGCCATATGGCCACCAGGGTTGTGGCATGAGGAAGGGAAAGGTAAGAAATGAGAAGAAATACAATGGCTTTTTAAGGCCTTATGGGAAGAGAAAAAAATTAAATGTCATTTGATTATATAGTTATGTTACACCAGCCCATGTAATATTATCCAAATATTCCTATGCAGATTTTATTTTTTTTACTTCTACACAAACCCCAAGATGCTGATATTCTTTTGAGTATGGGATACAATATTAAGCAGTTTGTATCACACAGGGCCTGATGGTGGGCATGCTGCGGGTCAAGGCTGGCATGGGAGTAGAGGCTAGAATGGCAGATCCCCTGTCGATTGAAACAGTTCCAGTTTACTACTGATGGGAAGAGGGTCTTTGTCTGTAACTCTACTATCACTTCAGCTTGGAATAGGAAGGTACTTTTGAAGCACATCTTTCAGTTGTTTCCATTTACACTGCTGATCACAGAGCCCCTTTGCAGCACACACACTGGCTTCCTTTTGGATTAGTCTCACCTAGAAGACATGCTCTGCAAGCACAGAATCACAGAATTATTGAGGCTGGAAAAGTTCTCTGAGACTATCAAGTCCAGCCTATGACCTAACACCACCACATCCGCTAAACCCTGCCACTAAGTGCAGCATCCAGTCTTTTCTTAAACACCTCCAGGGATGGCGACTCCACCACCTCCCTGGCCAGTCCATCCCAGTGTTTTATCCCCCTTTCTGTGAGGAAGAGCTTCCCAACATCCAACCTAAACCTCCCCTGGTGCAGCTTCTGGCCGTGCCCTCTCGTCCTGTCACAAGTTGCCTGGGAGAAGAGCCTGGCCCTGGCCTGACTACACCTTCCCTTCAGGTAGCTGTAGAGAGTGATAAGGTCTCCGCTGAGTCTCCTCTTCCATCCACTCCCATTGGGCCAGACTACTACCAGTACCAAGTAAACCCTGAGAAATTCATATAGGGCCAGTATCAAGTGGTTGACATCAACTATTTTGCTCTATCACCCAGCTGCTGATGGGCTGAATCACTCACTAATGCCCAAGAGACCAGTCTTTGCCTGTCATAGCCTGTGTGTCTATGCACCACCCTCTATAAACTTAGCAAGTTCCATCCTGAGTGATAACAGCAGGTTTTTCAGCCCAAGTTCTCCTGACTGCAAGCGTCTTGCAGGCTCCCACTCCTCCACTGATTAGAAACACTCCACCCCCATTTCAGGAGCCTGCTTCCTTAGGCATAGCTTTTGAAACTTAGAGCAGAGCATGTAGAAAATTAAGTCAATACCTCTGATTCTTCTCGTTTTTAAGTGAGTGAAAATAGAAGTCTGGAATGGCTCTAAAGAAAACCACCAGTAACACCCATGAGGCTGTGACCACCCAGTAGTGGAAAGGGGGTGTGTGCGAGTGTGGGGAGGCTGTTTTAAATCTGGAACTGATTGCATTCACTTTAGCACTTTCCTGCATGTTTGTTTCTGCTTGCAATTTTTAATTCCAATTTTTATTTTTAGCTGGGTGTATTTTAATAGTTTAAATGAACAAACTGATTTACTTTCTAATTGCAAGCAATACTGATCATTAAAATTGCATCTATTAGGAGCATGGCAATTTTAAATAAAATCATTACATAACTAACTCAAAAAATACACAACCATGTAAATACTTATGAGAGTTTGGAGTTCTGGATATAGGTGTGAATTGTTTTTATTAGAGGATTAGGGTCTTGAAAGTTTCAGGAGAATTTCAGGTTTCTGGGTGGGCTGTAGCAGATTGATGGCTTTTTATCTACAGATTGCTACATTTGGCCAATATGTTCAGTACACTCACTCAGTTTTCTCCTTTTATAGAGGTTCCCCTACTTTATGCCATATTTTTCACTTTTTAATTCTCTCCAGGACTGTTTCCTCATTCATCCCTGGCACTACTGCAGTCTTTCTCAGCAAACAAATACCAACTGAAGCACAACCAAAAGCTGAAAAAAAGAGAGGCCCCAAATGGATAATCATGTAGATATTCCATGATTAATTACCTCAGATTTATCAAATGCCACATCCAAATACGGTCAAACATGTAATTGTAATATTCCTCAAGACACGCAGCCACCTCTTGCAAGCCTTGGTTTCTATCACCGAAAGTTTTAACTGTCTTCCATTAATAACAATAGAAAAAAAAGAAGTAATGTTGATAGATTCTGAGCTATGTGTTCAACATGTCAAGGAGATCATTAGTGACTGACACCAATGATGTGCCACAGACAACAAGATGTCTCTTTTGTGCCTGTCCTTTACTGACATTCCTGTCGCATCCTATTCACCAGCCTCATGCATTGATCCTCTTGCTCTTTGGATCAAAAAATTTCCATGTTATTGTTAGCGGTTTATGCATATCACCATTTTGTTCTGGTTTTCACAGTTAGCTCTGTTTGCATTTTAATCAGTTGAATGAAAAAGGGATTCACAGCAGAATAATCAGCATGGCAATATATTATTTATCTGTACCTGGTTGGATATCATCATTTTAATAGGTTATAAGCCTTACGTCTCAGAGGGAGATTCACAAATTCACTTGGTTTCCCTGATTTCACATTTAGGTCTCCACATTAGCTATAAATGTGTAAAACCACATGGAGGTAGTTCCTATTTACTACATAGCTGAGGAGGCACATGGCTCTTTTTTCTTTCACCATATGGCTGAAAGAACTCGCACACAAGCAATTTGTTCTGATTCAGCTGTTTCAGCAGGAAGGATTTGCAGAAGCAGGATTGGGAAATACACAGGATTCTCTTTCACTTCTGTGACAAGAGTTGTATTTTTAATTAGCCTCTGTCTGTATGTTTAGCTCATATCAGGGGCTAAACTGTAGCAGTTGCTCTATCACCCAATGATCCCTCCCCAGCAGAGATGGGGGATTGGGAAAACGAGAGGACACTCGTGGGTTGAAATGAAAATTGACTTAATAAAACAGCAAAACTAATATAAACATAAAGTACACAAAGTTATACTCAGCTCAGTGAATGTATGGTGATCACAGCAACAGCAAAGCATCCTCAGGAGCAGAAGGGTGCATAAGCCCCTCCAGGAATGAGGAAGAGTAGGAGGACCCCTCCTCAGCAAACTTCCTCCTTTATACTGAGTGGGATGTTTCTGTTCTGGGATACACCTGTGGCCAGCTTGGGTCAGCTGCCTTGGCTGACTTCAAACTGCTAATGACCATACAGACCATGGCTGGTCTGGGATTCTGTCCCAGCAAAACTGGGACACCCTGTTAATCTTCTGAGAATAGCTTCTGAAAGGTTAATTCTCTGCCTCAACTCTGAGTCTTACTTGATAAGGCCATTTTTATCTGTATATTTAGGGACCAGTTCCGAAAGCATTTTCAGGTTTTTAGAAGTCAGTTCCTAGGCAAATTCTGCTGAAGAAAAGTAAGAGTTCTAGATTTTCATTCCACCCAGTAGACTTGACTTCCACGAAGCTTATTGAAGATATAAGGAGCAGGGAGTGGTGGACAATATGCTGCTTCTAAGAGAACCATCTGTTGGGAAGATCTTATATAGCATGTGTATATTATTCTAAATATCTGAAGGCCCAAGGTTTGTACATTGGGAATGAATAAAAAGCTAGGTCAACTAATAATGGACAGGAAAAACCTGTAGATTAATATATTCTCTGTTATTTCATTACACAATGGTATCATTAAAATCAAAGCCATTTGACTTACTAAAACTTGACAAGCAAAAATTTTAAAAAAAACCCTGAAAAGGTACATTTGAAACAAATATTAGCTGATTTGAATGCAATTTTTAAAGTGTAAGTGTTGACTAAAAACTATAATCAACACAAGAAACAGAGAAAAAGCATAGAACACAGAACAACCTTATTAATTCTCAGCGATGCTCTGAGATTTTAAAATACCATCAGCTAAATGAACATGGTGTTGCATATGTTTAGGAATGGGGGACACAATATCCAAAGGAGTTTTAAAGCATTTTGAGCTTGTAATTTAACATGATACATGGGATATATTTGGTGATGCCTTAAAAATGCAGCTCTAATACAGCATCCTGTCAGCAGTGCTATGGTTAAGAGCCTGTGAGAGAACGTTCCTTTAATATCATTGGCCCTTCAGCTTTCAGTTTAGTATTTAAGCTGTTTCTAATTGTGTTCAGCTAAAACTTGGCATCCAGTTTATGGGCTTGGATGCAATTTTTATTTCAGTAAAAAAGAAAAAGGGAGAAAAGAGGCAAAGTTTTTATCTGTTCTGTCCCCAGAGTTATTAAGTGGGAAACGAGGTAAAAGTTTCAATGCTTTAGTCACTTTTCCCAAATTTGTCCAAGTGTGATTTCCTAGCCTGAGCATAATGCAGTATAGTGGAGAGTAATATAGTACACACATATGGATACATAGCCAAGAACTAATCAAAACACTCAACTTCGAACCTTCTGCAACAGACTTTAAGAAAACCAAATTAGGATCTTGTTCATGGGGTCATGTGCGTGTTAATGACTAGAAAAGGAGCTCTGCACATGTTTCAGGAAATTGCATTAGCCTTCATCAAGACCAGAAAAGTAAAGTGAAAAGTCAGCCTTGGTACCAAAGCCTAATGTGGGTTTTAGGAGAGCTCCTGAACAGTTGTCAGTGGATATGCCCCATCCTGTGTTTCACACATCACTGATCCCCCAGGGTACTGCTGCCAGAGCCAGCTGGCTTCTCTCAACCTTTCCTCAGCAAAGGCTGCAAGATATATGCTCAGCCTTGCAGGGCTTTGGGCAAATAAAATGCCTCTTGCTATCCCCAAAGAGACAATGGGATTACAGGGAAAAAAACTTGCAAGAAACTTTTGGTTTGTGATTTTAACAGCTGTAGCTGGCCCCACAAAGCTAGTGGTTGGGGAAGAGAAGTGCTCCCTCTGGCCCTCTCCCCTCCCATGGCCGTAAAGGTTGGCAGAAATGCATCTTCTGCCATCTACAGATCATCTTTCACTTACAAAGAGCTTCTGCTTGAAAGGCTCCTATTGGAGGAGCAGCCATCCAACTTCTCTTGAAGCCAGAAATTGAGGCCATGGAAAGGAGCTCAGCAGAAAAAGAGACTTCATAAGCACAGTCAAGGCTACATCAGTCATCCAGCAAATCCTTTAAGGCAGGAAAACTGGCCTCCTCGGCTTACTAGAGCTTGCCTTAAATTCACACTTCTTCCTGGCTTCTATTACGGAGCCCAAAATAGCAAATAAAAATATATTCTTGAATAGCAAGTATACCGGGCTGTGGAGACACAACCCATAATCAAGGCGTGTGGTCGGTTGGTTGTAAAGAGGAGAAGGAGGAGGGCGCAGGCATCTCCCCACTAGACGTCTGTGCTGATTTTGCTGAATGCAGGAATAGTGGCCTTTGGGGCATTTAATAAAAAATGATTAAGGAAGAGACAGGACTGTGACTATATTACTCGTCCATTAACTGGCTACGCATCAAAACAGACATCTCTCCCCCTGAAGCCATATAGCAATGGACGTACATTCTTTGCATGGGTGCTCTGCTCATCGTGTCGGCTACGAGAATTGCATCTTAAAGATACAGCACCGCTTTTACCATTTTTATGGCTTTATTGCAGTTTGGGGTTTTAGGTGCAAATTGCTGTATTATAACAGAATTCTGTATTATGTCCCCTTTAATGCTGATTCAGTTTGGCACGAGAAGAGTTATTGCAGGGAACACCAGCTTGGTGTGTAATGCTTGCTTCCTTACTTGACTCTTCTAAATGTCAGGCTAAGATTTTCTGAGTATTTTACTATCAACTTAAAAGGCGTCCTACTGAAATGCAGTCTACAGTAGTATCTGTGAGAGCCAGTTTAGTTCTGGCCTGAGTAAGTACAGCACGTCCACCGAGGTGAGTGGAAGCTGATCTGCCCTCGGCCAAGGGTAACACACGATAATATAAACAGAATATAATATAAATTCTTTCAGTAAGTGTTTGGCAAGTTGATTTATAGCAATTTCTGATGAAGCTACTCTAGCTTCAGGTATAATTTAAGTAGGTAGACACATGGTGAAGTTTTTCAAAGTGCCAGGTGGCAGTGGGCCACCTGTTGACTCTGAACTTTAATCGGTTCCCATACTTGCCAGCTGTAACGTTGAAGTTCTCCCCTCAGATCTCCCAGTGGCACGAGCGACCAAATATTCCCAGTTAATTTAGTTGGGAGCTACAAAGAGCTGTGAAAATCAGTCTAGTGAGTTAGATGCCTCAATGAGAATTCAGAAATGTGCTCCTGCCAGTTAGGACTTGCTTTTCTGGGTGTTCACGTCATTACCTTCTCTCTCCTGGAGCATGTCCATAGTCACAGGGAGGGGTGGAGTTAATCAAAACCCACCAGGTTTCTTGTAGAAGTGTGGTTTACAAGCAATACATTCAAAATAGTTCACCTGAACACTGATATTAATGGTAACTTTTGTCATCAGCTGTACGTGACCATATTGACCATTTCAAGATAGAAGGAAAACTGCTCAATAAATCACAAGTTCTGTTTTGTATAGAAGAAGGAAAGAAAGAAGGGAAAAGAGACCATTAAAGACCCACTCACTCCCGATGCTGCTGCTCTACATCACCCCAAAATCCCTTACAGGTGTGCACAAGTCTCGCTGCTCTTTCTAGCCCAATTTTTGTATGCAAGGTCATCCTCCTGGTGCTACCTTAGAAACTGGCCTTATTCTATAGAGGACATTGAATGATAACACTGTGAGTCAGCTGACTGCTGTGTCACAGAGCTGCTGCTTTCTACATTATCGCAACTGCCAGAGCTCTTACTGCTGCAGTTTTCTAGTCGCAGTGCGGCAAAGCAGACGCATAGAACCAGGCACAAAGCAGCATAGATTTTTTTTATTCTTCTCTTTTTCATACGAGGGAAATTTTCCTGGTGTTAGTATAGGAACAGACACCCAGCCTGGATGTGTTGGCTTCTTCAGCCTGGCAGCGTTTTCAGCTGAGCAGGGACTGCTTGGAGCTCTGTACCCACACTGCTTCTGAGGAAGAACGCCTGGTTGCCCACTTTGTGTACTATGAGGGGTTTTTTTACGCCACGGTGATATACCTGCAGCAATAGGACAAAGGAGATGGTACTTCTCACTGTTTGTCCGACTGGGGCCTTTGCAGGCACTCCACTGCCGAAGCTGTGCCAGCGTCCCAGGGTCAGATAGATGGGTAATAGAGATTGCCGCAATTTCTTACATCAGTTAAAGCAAAGCTCAGACAAGAAACCAGACTCTCTGACCTAAATCAATCCCAGTCCTTCTGGATACAGGGCAGCAGTCGACTAGCAATGACACAACCAGCCATCAAGTGGAGAGTCTCTGGGATTGCAATCTGTATCAGTTGGAGTCTGAGAGAATGAAACCCTTTCGGTTATCCAGTCGCTTCTCCTTCTTCTAATACTACAACTACTCCTACTTCTGGTTTTCTTGCCTGTAAGAAGCTATTAATTGTGCTTGGTCTCTGAGTGTCTATTTGTGTGGATTAGTCTGTCTATAATGCAGCCCTTATCTGCTCCTGCTGGAAATCAGGGCACGAAGTCAGCCTGCTTTAACAGTTGTTTCTTTCTGCGTGATGCTATGCAACTAGCATGGGTTACACTGACAACAAAGGAACAAGCACAAAGCACCACTTTCTGGACTGCTACAGGAACATAACTCTTCGTCGATATGATGCCCCGGTCTCTTCTCTTCGCTGCTTGTTAATTTTTTTTTTTTAATTTTTTCTTTTTTAATTCATCTAATCGAAGAGCCTAGCAGACACCATCGTGGATGTGGTTTTTAATGATTTGGAAAAGACAGCCTGTGGAGACTGCGATTTGAGACAGCAACACATTTAGGTTATTGCCAATTTGAAATACTTGGTTTGTGAAGCACAGCCCTAAGGGACGAGCTCAGTAACTGAGAAAGAGATTGTAGATAAAGAAATAAAAATGACAAGCATAATGGAGGCTCTGCAAAAGAGACTGTCAGAGAATCAGTTCATGGATGGCAATTTCACCAGTCTGAATCTGAATAATTCATAGATTGAAATTACCCTGCTTTCACCTTTCCATTTAAACCGGCATGATCTGAATCTCTAATAAATTTTCAAGATAAAGTAAAATGCCAATTTGAATCTGAAGAGCTTTTAAAACCAGATGCTACACCCTGAATCTTTCGATACCTTTCACAATTATCCTGTGAGAACTGCACTTCATCACGAAGCACCATTATCAGTGAAAATTACTGTGATTACAATAGCAACAATAGAATACCACCAAATGATCTCTAATTTACCTAATTTACCAAAGCTGACTGTGTGCCCATTGTGTTTTACTACGTCTGGCATTGGATCAATATCACACTGGAACAAAAATGCCTTAGTGTGTGCTTCCTTTTGGTACCTTTAACTTTGACAGCACAGGGGGAAAAAAAAAAAAATCTATCTACTGTTAAATGTTTTTACAGCCAGTCTACATGCCTGCTGTAGGATCTGATTGATTCGCCATGATTTTCTTTAGTTCTTGGGTATCGGATGTCATTGTGTTACTAATTTGTTTATAACGTATACTCTTGCACAAAGACTGCAGAAGGCGAGTACCAGCAGAGAGCCCCTGCACTGCTGCTGCAGTAGCAGCGCTCTCGCAGGGGAAGCCAAAACGAGTTCGGTGCCTTATGTGAATAATTACTCGCGTCTGAGTTAGAAAATGCTTTCTAGCATCACCGGTCTTGGTTGTACTACGTGAAAAATGTATGCGAAAGCCATGGTCGAGGGAAAAAAAACCCAACACGATCGCGTGTAATACTAATAAGATTTTTCCCCTATTCAGCAATTAGCATGTGGTTGTGAGAGACAGGCTGCGACTCCTGCGGTAGATGCGGGGATGTAGGTGCGCATGCACGTACGTAAATGTAAAGGTACTATGCTTTGTGAATAATGTGCCGATCACTGAAAGTAACAACTTTTCCTGACGAGCCAGGCGCAGTGTTTGCCACAATCTGCTCAGTCGTAAGGAATCCTTGGTTTGGAGGTGTAAATTTCCTATAGGATGATGCGTGACTCCCGGAACAGTAAGTACCATTTCTGCAATATGTTGGTGCCTATAGCTGCGCTACAGAAGAGTATTTTAAGCATAGTTTGAGTCCTTGTAGCATAACTACGGTGTGGAGAAGTGAGAAACGTACAGGATGCTAGAAACAGGCATTCTGCATGGAGACGACTGTATCTGCTGTCTGTATGGGTGTGAGTTATACACTTCGGGCTTCTTTTTCATTTTATAATCAGATTTACTCTGCCTTCAGGGAATATTTTCTAAGGAAGGAAGGTAAGCAGCATTTCTTCTTATTTATATGGCTGTCTTGTATTTCTCTGAGGAAAAATGCATGTTTACAGCACATAGTTATATAATCCAGTCATGATCTCATGACATCTAATCAAGTGTTTTAGTGTTTGTTCACACTAAAACTGGGCAAGAAAGCATATTTAAAATATGGCTTTTTATTCAAAATACACTTGCAAAAATGCTACGCAAGAAAGAATTTAAGGATTGAGTTTGGATTCAGCTTTGATTCTAATGTTATTAAGTAAGAGCCTATTCTGCCTAAATAATAATAATGTTCTTGAAACCTTTGGATTTTAGATATTCTGTCTTCTTAAAACAGAATTTACTGTACTTCTAAATTTCCTGTATATGAGTGAAGACTGTTCTCTAGAGGTAGAAGAGACAGAAGGTTTCACAGTTTGAGCTGTGATAACAAACGAATTTGAAAGGGTACAAAACATGATTATATAAAAATCTTCAATTTAAATTATTCAGCAATGTGATTTAGCAAACTGTTTTTCTTAGACAGCATAGTCTCAGGTTACTACACTACCTGGCATTAATTAGTCCATTTGGTGCTATATTTATATTCTTCATTTTCACATGGTGTTAAAAACTTAACAAAGAAAAATCCTTGTGCAGAGCAAAGACTGAAACTCTAGCGTAAAACCTGCATTATCCGACTGTCGTAATAAAACCAAGAGATTCAGACCAAACTTTGCTGAAGAGAACTAGGTGTTGTGGTTTAACTGTTTCATGATGAGCATTTTATGCTTTTGTGTACACACATATAACATGCACTGATATAACTGTACTGCAAGGATCATGCAAACAGGAATGCAAAGGTTTTGCAAAACACCATCCAAATACCTGCTAGCATTTACCGTATTATTATTATTACTACACTCTTCTACTATCATATAGTGTTTTGAAATCATGGTCTGTTAACCATTTTGATTCTATGGAGTATTAGCAATTAGAATTTTTTTATCAGTCTTATGTGCTGTGACAGTCTGTAGAGAGAAAGTCATGGGGTGCTAGATGTCCTCATTAAAATCTACAGAGCAGATCTGATATAGATGGTTTCCTTTAAGGGCCTGATCCAAACCATTCTGTGGATCCACATGAGAGTCCTCTAACTTACTTTGTGTTTGTATTACTGAATTTTTAATGTATCACTGGCTTTCTCCCACTGCTCCATACTGGCCTCAAGTTCCAAAATATGCAATGGTGGTCAGGCCTAATGCTGTTTCTCAGTGTACGTCACTGCAGTGGCTGCCAGAGGATGTTATGACAGTGTCCTCAGGAGATGAGGTTATCTGTGAGCGACTGTTACAAGGCACTCTGAAAGAGACTGAAAACCTCAGGAAGTAAACCCTGCCGTTTGGGCTGGTGTATGTTTCAAAGAAAGCAGGGCTGCAGCCTGCCAGCAGGATAGATTGCACATGAGAATGGAAAAAGCACAAAAACCTTTCCAGGCATAGGATTATGAAGTGAATATTAGCAATATTACCTCATAAAAATGATTAAAATATGATCGTCTGTATCATCCATGTATTTTCTGATGTGGCTATAGCTGATCAGGTGCAGCTATAGCTGAAATGTTTAAGATGTATAATTGTACATACCAAAATAAATGGCTGACTGTGCAATATTAAAATTCTAACATAATGCCATGAATTTTTAGCAATAGTGATTCAACAGTTAATCTATATCACAAGATGTATTAAGTCTTGTTTTGTGCTTATATTTTTCACTGTGTTACACTTGTATATAAATGAAACTGCAATGGCAAAATAAGGGCCAAAACATTTATTTTCATGAGTTCCTGATTAAATGCAAACATCCACTTGAGTAAAATCCCTTCTACGCCTTTGGTGGACCCATGCCCTTATCTGCAGCTCGATAGTGGTCGTGATGCAGTCACCCATGTAAAAAATATACTGGAGCCTGTTCTACTATGTCTGAATTAAATAGTGAGACTCCCTGTGCCATCAACATAAAGGATGATTAGATTGATTAATTAATTTCCTTCCATCAGAGACTCCCTTTGAAAGTTGTGGGGCTTTTTTTCCCCTTGACTGTAAGAGTCCAGCATAGCTGGCCCAACATTGGACAGAAGATTCTCTCTGTTCACCAAGACACGTGACCTGAGCTAAACACACACTGAAACAAACAACTCAAGCTAGGTTTACTTGCAAATTGAAGGGATTTTTTTGCCTGTAGTTTTCCTGATAGCATTTG
>WEIS01010810.1:0-12264 GCA_013389965.1 Todus mexicanus
ATTACTAATGTAGTATCTATAAATGCAAAACATATTGTTTTGGTAAAATGTTTACAGTAAGTTACAGTATTTGAAGACTTATCTTACAT
Organism: Todus mexicanus; assembly: GCA_013389965.1. Classification (NCBI taxonomy): domain Eukaryota; kingdom Metazoa; phylum Chordata; class Aves; order Coraciiformes; family Todidae; genus Todus; species Todus mexicanus. The sequence goes on from WEIS01010810.1 coordinate 90, forward strand.
ATTTAGATCAGATTTTTAATGAGTTAAATGACACCTTCTGCCTGTTTTCCCTCCCCACTTGCTTAGCCCCTTGTTACAAGCCCTCCTGATAGGAATCAACAGCTTAATCACAATACTTACAAAAAGTTATTGGTTACAGCTTCTATGCTGATTGCTTCCCATTTTCCTACAGTAATAGGTACTGGAGCCTGGAAGAAGAGGGAGGAGGAAGGCAAGGCAAAAAGTAGAACATGAAGCTATTTGATCACTAGAAGTAACACAAGTCAACAGTGACTGTACTACGCCTTATTACTTACCTGTGAACCATTTATGTAATGGATGTGCTTGTAACCTACTGTATCACTGAAGATTTTGTAGTAGGTAGCATTGTCAGGTGCAAAGTGAGGGTCAGATGGCTGAAACTTGAACACAAGAGAGAGGTCTATTAAAGCAAACAAGAAAACTCCAAAATGATAAATTTAGGCTTTGGTACATCTGAACAGGAGTTTCAACACTTAATGTATCACTGAATATAGTGCAAATTTTGCCTATTGACTTAGTAGGTAGAACCTTTAGCCATTACCCTAAAAGTAAACGCTCTCAAAATACTTTCTTGCTCCTTAAGCAGCAGAATTTCCTGAGTGTTGGCTCTGGAAATGATCAATGTGCCCTCCTACCTCCTCTTGAGTTTGAAGTCCTACAGGTGTTCCTTGTTTCCTACCAATTTAGGAAACAATATGTGCATCTACTTTTAAAGTCACTGTCCAACGCCAACACGCAGCTGTAACCCATAGCAATGTAAATGTTACAAATACATGTTTTCCTTGAATTCCCCATTTTAAAGCACATATTTGTGAACAAACTTTTTGAACTCTTAATTTATTTATTTTTAGCTTGACAGTGAAAAATGTTCCCCTTTACTCAAAGAAAACAAGATGCTAGTAAATAGATGAATGCCAGAGAATGTAAACGGAAACAATATCTTTATGAAGGAACTGTCCATTTATCAAATGGGAGCTATGGAAAGAAATGGATTCCTTCTATTGACTGTCATTTGGATGTGCTCCACATGGTAGAGAGAAAAACAGAGGAATCAAATTGAACTTAATGAAATAAAAGTTATTTCTGTGATAAATGATGAAAACATCTAAATGTTAATTAGCCAGCTGACACAATGCAATTACCTCGGAGATGTTATATCCATTTCTGAAATGGAAAGAGAAAGATGAAGTGACCCGCCTCAGGTCATTCAGTAAGCAACGACAGAACTTGAGTCTTCGTAACTCATGTGCTCCATGTAATCTCTCCTCCTTCCCTAGCAGTATTTTTGCAAAAAATAACCTGGCAAATATTTTGCTAGCTTCTCTCTTTTCGCAGCCTTACTTTTTCAAAGTGTGACTTGCCTTCAACTCGACTGGCAAGCTCTAACTTAGCTCATGACCTGGAAGCCTTACGCCTGAACACAGGCTGTTCTTAGCATTCTTAGATTAAGTGTAATTTCATCTCCATTTTTGGAAATATGGAAAAATACCCTTATAGATATATACAAAGAGAGAACTATATGTCTGTATTTTACACACATATATATTTATTCCTTTATTTTATTCTTATCTACTTATGAATGATAAATGACACCTGACTGATAAGGGAAATTTATATACGTACATGACAGTTGTATATATATACACACATACATATAGTCGGTCTATGTAAGTGTATAAACAAACTTAGGTAAATTATACATTTCCTATCCCCTCTTCAATCCTCCCTACTTTCTATTCCTTTATCAAATCCAAGAATCCTACAGTGAGATTATCTTTTTTCTCCAACAGCTCCTAAGATTTGGGTTGTCTCTTTAAAAGAAACAAAAAACCAACAACCTAGTTTAATGGCACAGACTTGCATTTTGCCCTCTCATTTTGCACAACTGTTTACAAAGTCTGCAGCTTGATCATCACATTGTCTAATTGTGAAGCCTTTGCTGCAGAGAAGCAAAATGTGTCAGCGTTAAGGCCTTCCTTTCCATATCAAATTTGACAGCAGGTGGGTTGATCTCTCATCTTCATACTGCGGATGATTTCATCCCTGCTGTTGCCTCCCTCTTTGCATTTCTTTAAACTTTCATTTTTGACTTCAAAAGTGAATTAGTGACTAAAGCATAATCAGTGTGTGGAAAATGCGGGAGTGGAAAGTGTACTCTGTGTTCTCATCAAAAACTCCAAAACTCGTTTCTCCCTCCAAGTCTGAACTTTTGCATCTCTGCTTCACTTCCCCCAGATCTTCTGTGTAGTTCATTAGGTGCCTACTCTCTACCGTGTACAAAAGGACTGAGAGGCAGCTTGGAAAGCATCATCCAGACAGTAGCGACTGCTTTGGCAGAAGCGTATGAAAATTTTAATCTGGCCAGTTATGTGCATCTTGTCTCCAGTTCTCTTCAATTGATATTCTCTGTGTGTGTGAAAATAAATAAACACCCCCAAGTTGAACCTGCAATGGTTTGCTGCAACCTGCCACAATAAAAATTATGTTTGTCCTTTATGCCTTTCCTCTAATACACTTCTTAATACTTTTTATCCCCTAGATCGTTCAGGAGGTAGCAGGAAGACTGGAGTGCAGCCAAACCAGCATGGCCGACAACGTCCCCAGAGCAGAGAATTTTGAACCCTGGCTCCTGCACTCCCCTACCTACCGCTATCAAAGCGGTGGGTTAGAATTAAAAAGGGGTCCGGAAGGAGCACTCTGGGGTTTTTTTTGGCAAGCTGGACATGATGCATGCATCGCAGAAGATGCAGTTACAGCTCCAGCCTGTGCTGCACTGTCAGCCTAACGTAGGAATTCAGAACTCCATACCCAAAAAGCTTAAACCTGGGAGCAGGGTGGCATAGTGGCTCCATTTGACTATTTTTTCCTATATAAGTAAAATGCAACAAGTGAATGGAACGACCTGCACGTAAGAGGCATTGCAACCCATGAGAGGCTCATAGGACATTTTCTTAATTATCAGTACTATTTAGCATGTAGCAATTTTAGAAATAGAACACTCACTCTGCCAATCCAGCCAGTTCTACTTTCTTCAATAAATTGCTTTTCCTAAGAAAGAAAAAACAAACAATCCCATAAAAATTATGTTTTTTATATATCAGGCTGTATTTCTACAAAAGTAAATATACAGAGATACTCTACTCTTTTCTAGTTTCATTTATCAAGCATTGCAGCTCCCCCACCTCTTTTTTCTTACCTGTGGACATGACCAATTTTGAGTAGCACTTATAAAGTCACAGACTGTGAGAACTGAAAAATTCTGAATTCTTCTGAGCCACTGCAGACAGATCCTTTCATCTGTCACCCACGTTACAACACTCAAATAATGATCCCTGAAAACAGCAATAGCATTAGATACATAAAATCCTCTTTGTAATATCATACTTTATCACAGCACACAGCAATTCACCCAATGAGACTGATCTGGCTATTTTCATTTCAATCGACAACAACAAACAATGATGCAAACCTAATTGAGCCATTTTTTGGTCTTTTTTTTAATTTTTTTTTCTGTACTTATAGATGACTTGGTTATCTTCATTCATACAATGAAGAATTAGATGGGTTTGCACATCAGCGCTTTCTGAAAGACTGCAATTAAATTCTAACAGCCAGAGCACTAATGCATAAAATAACTAGTTCAGACTGTTCATAAATCTTGTTCTGTGTGCATCTAGAGGAAATTCTTCTGCATATTAAGTTACATGGGCCTTAGCTCTTGTAATTTTATCCTTAGCTGCACGAAGCTGTTTGCTTGTAAGCACTCTGAGAGATGTGTATCTTTGTTCAATTTAGTAGAATGGGGAGAAAGGTCATACCAAGAACAGATATTACTATTTGAATACTTTACTTTCATCTTCACAACACCAAGTTGTTGATACAAAAAACTGGAGTATAAAAAAAAAAACAATTGTCATGAATATCCCTGTATATTAATTTTTAAAAGGTACCACATAAAATGTAGTGGTTTTGTTTACCATTACGATCTGTTACATGTACTTGTCTTTTCTTATTTTAGATCTCGCCTATCTCCTAGAAGCCTTATGAACTAAAATAAAACAAACCTCCCCTCCAAGGCAAGTATACATTTTTAACCGGAATTTGCACATTTGACTTAGTTCCAAGTTCATGTTCCCTTTTCCCCCAAAGTTAGTTAACAAAAATGTGTGGGAAGTTTTGTGATGAGAGTATCTTCGTGATTGGGGGGCGGGGGGAGAAGGAGAAAAAAGAAAAAAGAAAACACTACGATTAGTGTGGATTGGTTAAAAATACATGCCAACTGGTTTAGCGACCACTTTCAAGTTTATTTCTAGATTGCAGTTGAGAAATCATGTTTGAAAAGGGTCTGGGTTTGCATTCATATTTGACTGGGAAGTTGGTAGGTCATTTCATTGTTACTGTCACCACTAATATTATAAAAGCATTCTGCAGGAGCTTGTTTGGAGAAAAAGAAAAAAAAGAACAGAAGAAAAGAAACTGCCATTTTTCATGTACCTATAATAGTGGTTTTCCTCATTTTTTAAAAGTGGAATTAGCCTCAGAGTTTTTGTTCCTTCAAACTGACAGAAGTTAACAATTCTGGAGACTATACATCAACCATCAGACAAGATGGACAGTACATGGAAAAACCGAATGGTTATTATTTATTATGCTGTTATTATAACATAATAGCTATTTTAAGGTTATTAGGGAATCTAGGAATGCACCTTCAGTTTTCAACAGCCCATGAAATGTTAACTAAGCTGCAATTAATTTGAGTACAGTAGTTTTGCATTGTCCTCTCTCATTTGTTGCTGAGAAAGGATATTTCTGCAATCACCGTCTGGACCTCTCTACTCTGAGGATAATTTATTTTTAGGACAGATTATTTCAGACAAGAACCATCCATTACTTTTGTCCTCCTGCTAGCCAACAGGAGCCCCCTGATGGTGTTTAAAAGCGGTATGGATTTCATCCTGGTCATTCATGCAAAAAGTGTCATGTTTCAGCGACCTTCTTATGTGGCAAAGTGCTGCCATTCCAGATTTTGGCAGCTTTCCTTGGAAATATTAAAACTTTGTCTCTGAAACAGAAGGGTGCTTCAAATGCGGGGTACAACTGCTGTGCATACAACAAGTTCTGGAGAGGGCTGCAACTGGCAACCATTTGCGGGGGCACTGCTCTTCAAAATCCCCACCCAGGTGGGTGAATGAGGTGTGCCACCAGTTCAAACTTGGTTTTACTCAGAATTTAGCTCCAAGGAAGTAAAAAGAGTATTTTCCACCACAAAAATTAACCATTCTCGTCATACAGTGGTATAAATATACATACTGTGCAAATATTCATTACTTTGTGCTTCAAGGAGCAAAACTACACGACAGCAACATTGCACATCACTTGCCTTTGCCTACTCATGTACTTCTGCCTTTGTAAAATTCCTCAAGCCTTGTTCTGGGATCTCAGCGTTTGCAGGATGCACACACTGAGGCTTAACCATTATTAGGATCAGTCGTTGAGAGAAAGAGTAAAATTTGATCCTTGCACTCATCATTCAACATTTATCTTTATATTAATCCCATTTTACAGAGTGTTACATTCATTTAAAAATGGATAAACTTCATGTAATTCAGGCATGTGTTAGCCAGACAGGTACAAAGATGGAAGGTAAATGATGGTTATTTTCCCCAGATCACACAGCAGCATTGTTCAGCTCTCATCAAGTGTCAAAAAAAAAAAAAAAAAAAAAAAAAAAAAAAAAAAAAAANTGTTTCCAATGAAATCAAATCTTCTTCACTTACCATTAAGGATTTTTTTCTTCTTTTTTTTTCCCCCCACAGTGAATTGGAATACATATATTATAATTTGATTATACCAAAACTTGTTCATATTAAAGTTGTACTGTGAAATGACTTCACCATAGTTAGACTCCACTGAATGTGATGAGCCAAGAACTTGTCACATTCTGAATATAACATACATGGAATATGCCATCTATATATAATCACTAGGAGGATAATCTCTGTGCAGATTTTCTCTGGTAGATCTTGTTGCTACCAGAACCGCACGACTGGGAAAAACTGCCATGTACACTGAATATAGGGTGGCCGCACATTAAAGCTCCTCCTCTCCCATCAAAAAAACCAAGCAAACATTTAACCAAAATTTCTTACCCTGATCTTATTTCTGAAGGTGGAGAAATTTCAGCATAGCGGACTTCGGGAAGCAACTTGGTATCCACAATAAAGAATTGCACAGTTGGATTTGTAGCTCCTGCCTAAAAATAAATTTTTTCATTGTACTTTTGAAGAGAGAATATTCTTAGTGAAATACATGTTTAAAAATATAGATTAAGAAATTAGTATAGACAGTGAGGTAGAACAAGCTAACTTCAAACATGCGAAAAGCCAAGTTCCTAAATGCAGTTCTTAAGATTGATACATAAATTATCCTTTGTACTTTTTTTATATGAAGGTGTTAGTTATGTGTTTCTAGATAAGAAAGACGACTACATTTAGAAATATGTGTAACTACATAGGGCTTACTGTAACCAAAGCAGTAGTTGACCATTTCTCATCCCACATACCACATGCAGTTCCTAGCAGTGAATCAAATCTATTGCTAACAAACAGAAAAGTGCTTCTTCATGGAAACTGATACCTAACATTAAAGGATCATGTAATAGCTGCCTATACCACAATCAAAGTCGTGACTGCAGCATGTACCCCACTATTTTAATGTACCTAGCGATGACAACATAACTGTGACAGTAGTCTTCTTCTGTAAAAGATAACTAGCTAAGTCTTCATCATAATGGTCAGGTAGCTGTAGCTGACTCACCTCCAGAAATCACCAATATTCCAAACAAAAGGGGTTTGTAATAAGAGGTGCAGTTTAAATGGGAGTTCATTCCACACCTACGCCTCTTCACAGGCTCAGGGCTTAGCACCTGCAGCTGCCAGCGACTCAGTGGCTCGCTGTGATCATCAGCGACCCTTGTAGGAGAGGTTCCAAGGGGATGGGTAGAGGCCATGTGATCCCAAAGCTTTGGGATGGGCAGTGAGCAACTGACCATGGCTGCTGCAGAGAAAGCTGAACTTGGCACAAAGAGGACCAGAGGGTGGCTTTCACAGCAGACAAACAGCTCTATCAGTTGAGCCATCAGTTGGCTGTAACAGCTGTTTTGCCCCAGTTAATCAGAAGACTGAAAACACCTTCCTGAGCTGGCCAGACCAGCACGGGGACATATTTAGGAGCCTCAGCCCAACACAGAATATAAAAACCACATGATGAACAATAGGAACGGAACAAAATGGTGGGTTTGAGATCGTTTCAACCCATGTATTCCTTCCTGGCAATGGGGACACCCAGCATTGTGGTGGTGAGCATATTACAGAGACCAGCAATGAGCACCACACTTGTATTGCAATTTCTTGTATTGTGCAATTGTTATACCCATAGTGTAATTTGTACTTGAAAACTCTTAAGTGCATTCCTGCATCGCTCTGCTAAATCAAAATCCTGTGTAAAGTCGAATAACTCCATGCAGGTAAATATTTTATTAGACAGGAAACCCTCCAGGTGTGCAGTATCTGAAGGAACCTGTTTGAAGCCTATTGGACTCTGACTTTCATACCACTTAGTCCAGTGCCAGCTGTGCCACAAGCAGTGGGCACAAAGTCATGTGGAGAGGAAAGGAGGAGGAGAATGGGCTGCATACACTAAAGGCTTCACTCACAGATAGAACTTAAGAGTTTTTGGTGTGGGCAATGAAACTCTATCAGCAGATCCCTCCTCTTCATCTCAATACAGGAAGCATCCAACTACTAAAAATGCTACATTACTTGAAGATGACGTCATTATCGATACCATGCACAACCCTAACACAATGTGTATCTGCCAAGTGCTTTGTACAAACTTCAATTCCCTAAGAGCTTTTTTTATCTCAACATCTACTTGATACCTCAAAATTTCCTGATAAAACAACAAAACCTTAAATCATACTTTTTTTTTTTTGCTTTCCCCTGCAAATAATAAAATACGTTAACATTGCCAGATGCTGTTGACTTCAGAAAGAGTAATCACAGCAAGCTGTTGAGGAGAGACAGACAATATTTTCACTTGCAGAAACTGATTAAATGAGACTACCCTCTTAATGAAACTGCAGAAAAACCATGTTTAATAAATAATACAGACCTTGGGATATGGAATTCTAACGGTCTTCGGATACTGCAAGGTGTCCTCAGAATAAAAGGAATACTCTATAAGAGGAACTTCTGTATCATTAAATGCTGCATATGCCACAAAATCGCCATTTGGAGACCACCACAGAGCAGAATGGGTGCCAAACATTTCCTCTGTAAGAGATGCAAATACGTTTAAGTGGTAAGTTGACTCTTCAATCCAAGGTACTGTTCTCAATAGTTTTTAGAAGGATTTTTTTTTAAAAATTGAAGTTCAGATACTGGAGTGCAGATTGTTTTTTGGGGTTCTGAAATAAGACATTAGAATAATGCTTTGAATCTATTGTATGAAGTTAAATCACATACTGTGATTTTCAATGATGTGCTGCAAGCTAGACAAACTCATTTCAGTTCTTAGATCCTCACTCTAATTGAGTATTAAACTCGGGTAAGGATGCATACTTCTGTTAAAACACAGAGAGTCTTTTGTACTTTTAAATGATAAGAAATAAGATACTACAACAAACCAAAGTTTTTGCATTAGAATGCAAAATGAAATATACTTGACAGTTACCTTCATAAACCCAATCTGGTATTCCATTGAAAAATCTATTTTCTTCTCCATTGTGAGTGATTTGCACAGGTTCTGCCATTGGTGAAGCTTTTAAGTAAATGTTATTATTCCAAACATACGCCTGCAAAACACCATTGTGATTACAAGTACTTTCAGAGTATACCTTACCTCCTTCCCTTGCCTCATTTACTGGGAAATTTACTTTTACATGAGCTGACAAAAACTGTCTTCGAAAGCTACATTTCACCAAACATCACTGATACCTAAAAAACCTAAATTACTAAGACAAATTATGTGTAGCAACCTAACTTCAGACCCAGATGAAAAAAACAACATATAAATTAACTATGATAAATCACATGATTATGATATCAAGTTTAGAAAACCTTGCTATTCATTTTCTGCTGAGATACAAGATTATTTTCCTTCATTAGGAGTTGTTTTTCACTAATTTGTCTTTCAAGGAAAACTATCAGTACTTTGGTAAAACACTGATGGGGTCTTAGCATTGCCAACAGATCTGCAAAGACAGTGCATTTCTTCAGTAGTACTCAGAATTCCTCTAGTTTTTGGCACCTGGCTGCTTCTCTGATCACCCCCATTTTTCCTCTCCATCAACTGAACACCACAGGTATTAGAGAGCTTCGCTTTGAGATGCAGAAAGTTCTTTTCTGTGGTTGGGCTCTAGAATCCCTATACTACAAGCAGTAAGAATAAATAAACACCAGATTCTCCTGTGACAGGTCTTTAGTCAGATTCAACGCTCACTATAGGGCATGCACAAGCCTTGCAAATGCCATGGCTTGGGACTGGGGAGGAGGAAGAAAAGGACAGTGGGAAAGAGTACAAGAGAGATTTTGATCCTTTAATCTCTCCTACATGCATCCATCATACAAAACTTCATTGATTACGGTGTAATTAGGAGTGAAAAATCACAGTGACGAGTAAGTAGACAATTGTAATGCTGCTGCCTTTCAAAGGGATGAGCTACTGTCTGCAACTGTAAAAACAAAACATTCCTCTCCATTTGTGCATTCCATCACTACTGAGGCCACTACTACTTTCAGGAATGCATTTTCATTAAAGAACAAAACACACAGCGGGATTTTGGAGTCATTCCAGCAACAGTAGTCAATTTGGAAACTTGTTCAGCTACTTCATCTAGCAGTGTGATAGTCCCAAAAAACCCCAAGGGTACAGACAATGTGAGCTTCTATGTCATATGTACAAAAATCTTCACTAACCAGTTTGTGACCAGTAGGTGACCAGGATATGTATTGTGTATCATTATGCAGCAGTCTTCCATCTAAGATAGAACTGGAAAAACAAAACCAAAATGCAGTTAAGAGAAATCAGTGAAATGTCATTTCATTGCAAAATGTTAAAACTGTGCTCCTGCTCAAAAATTACTGACCTGCTACTGAATTCGTAGATGTGATATGAAGCTGAATAGGAATGCCTCCACAACTGCAAAATAATTATTTTAATATTGAGAAACTAAATTTAACCAGAATTCACATCTTACAGTTTGAATTACCTCTGAAACCCTCGTCATGCTTTTGCTTAAGACAGACAGAACACAATGAACATACAACAGTAACGAATCTCTGCAAGGTGTAAGAAAAGACTGAAGAATTGCCACTGCTCTGGGGTCATCACTTAAATACTTTGACAGAGGTCAGACTGGCTAAGGACAGAGATGCAGAGGCCAGAGATGCTGCAGATTTTCAGAAATCCTTGTAGCTACATGGCAGACTCATAGCTATGCAGTTAATCCTCCTCCTTCTGCCTTACTGGCGCACTTGCTGTTTTCTGTCTCCTTTTCCATGCTGTATTATTTAACTTGGCATCTTATCGTTTGTAGTCCTCACAAGCCCCAGCAGTATTTCTGTAGCAGTTCCTCGAGTTCCAGGGTCACCTATTCCCATTCCATTCAGACTGTCACAGAAATAAATCCTTTCTCTCAGAAACCTGTCTCTTCAAGTCTGTATCACTCTGTGGGCACTTAGAGAGAAAGATGATGATAATGATGATAATGCAGACACATTTATATGTGTTCACTATGTGGGGCTGAAGAGGTTTGATTTAACCCACAGTGCTGACATGTCACAATGATGCTACCTTCTATGATGGTTCTTGAAGATTTGTATGAAGATATAAAACAATAACTTAGTACTACACAACCAGATGGCTATTACATAATAAGTGTCTACATCCTTATGACTCATTTTGTTACTCTGCCTTCTTGCAATGAAGATTAATAACATAACTTTCAATCACACTATTATATAAAGGTTAAAAGATCTTGCTTCAGCATTAAAATAAAATTAACTCTTACGACTGCAACAAACAAAATACTCTAGAGCAACAAATTATGAGTAGAGGGGCAACGGGTTTTGGAGTACATAGTAAGGAAGCCAAAACTGAAAAAAAAAAGAAAGAAAAAAGTGATGACTGAGTGCATGGATTGTGGCTGGCACAGTGTGAGAGGCACTCTTGGACTGCAAAGCCAGAACATGCAGGCAGAGCTCAGTGACACACTGCTCGAGTCAGCACTGAGCCTTTTACAAACAAAACAGGCAGCTCTGTAGAAAAAAACAAAAACAACAACCAACCAAACAAAAAACCAAAAAAGGAAACAACAAATTTACTGGCTTCTCAGTTCACACAGTGTAGGGCAGATTATTGCTTCCATTAGGTTCTGTAATTGTCCTCATTTGGCACACAGAGACAGGTTTTCCTGCCACCTGGCATAAATGCAGGTTGACCTTTGTTGCATGGTTCATCATCAAGTCAGAATGAAGCACAATGCTGGAGTTTTTTCATGTGCTCACTGACAGTAGGGAAAAAGTGCACCCAAGTCCACTCCAACTTGTAAGCATATGCTGATTCTCATTCAACTGTTTTAAATTCTTATGTCTTAACACCACAATGTAACAATCATATATATATATATAGCAGGTACGTACAAGCGTATGTATACAAGTGAATCTACTCATCACTCCTCCATACCCACACTACTCCTTGGACAGTCATGCCTATCCACTCTTCTAGCTTGTCATCTCAGACGAACCATCCAGCTTCTCTCTCTTTGTGATCTCTCTCTATCTCAGGTACTTGTATCTCTTCTGCCCAAGCTAAGAAACAATACCAGTCCCTCTTTTCTTCCTCCTGCCTGCTCAACTTCACTGCTCCCATGCAGACATTGATCTCATTCATCCATCCTTGTGCATTTCTCTCACATTCTCTCTGCCTCTCAGTTGCTCCCAAACCTTTAATTCTGAGAGTCACCCTAAGAGAAGTAAAGTGCACTTGTACCTTTGTATAGTTGTACTGCAGAAGAGCAAACTTTTGGTCAGGAGACAATAGAACTGTGGTTGCCTTGTATTTATCCTGTCAACAAAGGCCAAGAGGAACACGT
>WEIS01010812.1:0-10208 GCA_013389965.1 Todus mexicanus
CCCCTATCGCCTGAGAAGACCATCTTCTGCACTTCGCCTTCACCATTTGTGCATCACTGCTGACACATTATGTCCACATCAACAGTGCTTCTCAACAGAGAGCGGGTTTTGTCCTCTTCGAGGAACAGGTCGGTTCTCCCCTTTCCCACAGAGTGTGCAGCCTATGAGAAGCCTGACCTCCAGCCCTCCAAAGCACTGGGGTGCATCATTAATCACTCCTAATTGCAGAGTTGTCAATTTGCAGCAACANCCATAAATCCTCTCAGAAACTAAATAAGAAAGCAACAAAAGCAATGAGAAGAAAAAAAAAAAAAAGTGCCAACACATGGGAAGTTTTCTTTTTCAACACCAGACGTGGAAGGAAACATTCACCTCACCCCATATCTTAGGTATATGTTTTCTAATAGAGTAACTTGGAATGTTTTGTGTATTTAATAAGCTGGCTTAACAGTAAGCAGTAAAAAGACATTCATTATTCAAGTCAACCATCGTATTCCATGCTTGAGAAAAAACTACACCTTTTCTTTGCTAATGCTGGACCTTGACATTTCAGTCTTTGTAAAAGGAACATACTTAATTTTTTTGTTTGTTTTCACAAAATAATTAAATTTGAGTTTGCAATGGATGAGATTGCTCTGCATTCATTAGTACAGCACTGAGCAGAAGTGGTTTTAAACCACTTCTCCCAGATGATCTGTAGACATACTTTTACAAAATTCATCTTCCAAAAAAATCATACAAGAAAAAAAAAGGTAAACAGTATAAAAAAAAGGCTTGATAACAGAAACGTTCTCAACGTTCTTTCAGCATTGAAGTCAGACAGCATAACTACTTTATTTTCCCCAAACATACTTGAAACAAAGACATAAATTTGTGTGTCCCAGACATTCTTCAAACAGTTTAACTTGGCCTTGTTGACTTCAGACCATGATCAGCCTAAAATCTGTTGATGTATCCCGTATCATATAAAGAAAACGCTCACCCAGCAAACTGAGCCACCAAGATCTGAATGTGAAAAATGCACGGTGGTCAGACAAGACAGTACAAGAGGAAATGCACACTTCAAGATGAAAAGTAAAATGTGTCCAAGACAAACTTAAGAAAATACTTCCCTTAGGATTTTGGTAGATACTACCAAATTGCATAGCAAATACTAATTAGACTGTAGAGTCTCATACATTTTCTTAGCTGTTAACACTTCACTTGCCACCAAGCAATTAAACACATTAGGATTTCACGCTGGTTTGGTCACGTTATGTGTATGAATAACTAATGACAAATGCTTTCAAAATGAGATGACACACTCTCTCTGTTACTAACTTATTAAAAAAGGAGGATGGCTCAGAGTATTTTCTGAATGATTTCAAACTTGCAGTTCAGTGTATTAGTTTATGCAATATATTTAATGACATACAAACAAAGCAAAGACATAAAAACTTGGCAGAAAGCCTTCTTATAAACAACACACGCAAAAGACCTTGGCAAATGGTTACACTTTGAAGCTTCTAATGAATTATTATACACAATGAAAACAGAAGCAGCAGCCATCACTTACTGACAGCCTAATCCTGAAAATGAAAGTGCACCAAGTTTTTGCCCAGGCTTCTCCACAAAAGCCATTTGTTCTTTCAGGAAAAAGCTATATTTAGCCTGTGTAAACAATTCATTTTGACCAAACATGATGAAATTCGCTCTCTAAACATACCACAAACCGCTCCTCTCTGATGAATACTTTTGTGACATTTAATGCAATTCAAAACATCCCAACTTCCAGCACAGCCTTATTAGGAAAATGCATTAGTCTACTCTTCACTGTGAGCAACACGCCTAGCAAAAGCTATTCATTCTTTAAATTCTCCATTTATTCATTTCCTTTCCAAGTAAAAAAAAAGGGAAGGACATAGGCAATTCAACTGAATCCTTCTTCTATCCCTTTTATTATTACCAATAACTGGGAGAAAAAAGAAAAAAAAATTATTTAAGCTAAAGCTACAGTAGCTCATGCTTCTGCAGTGAGTACAATTTGATACATCACCTCCAAAGACTGATTAACAAAACCAATGTGATCTCAATAATTAGCATTACTGAAGTAAATTCAGTGCAAAGCAGGATTATTTTTTTTTTAATGAGTCTCTGCAGTCCTGTGTGTATAACCACACAGCAGAGTCCCAAATCCTCAGGCAATAAATCCCTAAAGCTTCATCGAACCTAAGACATTCAGATTCATCTCTCCTCTGAACTTCATTTCAAGTCCCACCAACCCTAGTCCTTCTGCCCTATTATCTTATATTTATAATTTTAAAAGCAGTTGTCCAACACCATGGAAAACTTACAAGATGGTAACTGCGCTTACGAGCCACTCTACAAACAAGGGAAACATGCAATACCAGTGTTAACATAGTTATTGTGGTCGGGGGGTTCGGATCTCTAACTGAAAGGATTGCTCAAAATCTCTTGTTGGGAGATACAACAAGAAGCAGCTGCAAAATCTTCATTGCTGAAACAAATTCACAGTCGGAGGATTTTCCATAAAATTGTATTTGATGTTTTGAACTGAATCTTTTTAAGAGGAGGAAGGAAGAAATAAAGGAATTTTTCCCATCCCTCTCATTTTCAAAACTAACTTCATTTTCCCAGCTGATCAATGAGGATCCAGTTTCTGTCAGCAGATGCTACATCCTTGAAAAGCCAGCGGTCATATCTTCCTTCTGAAAACCTGATCTTTTAGTGGTTTTGCCATTGTAGTCTGCAGTTCCGTTCGTTTGCTTTGCTTTATTTCTAGCCAGCAGTCAGTTGACAGGGCAGAAAGCTAAATGCATTTGCTTTTCATAAATTAGCCAACTCATGAAAAAAGATGACAAGCAGAAAACGTTTAACATATATAACAAGCCATGACTTTCACTAGGGGTTATCTGAACAAAAACAAATACAGACGTAATTTAAAGCACAGAAAAAAGAACAATCCAAACATATTTCTTTTTTCCTTAGATCCAAGCCCCTTCTCTGTCACAGACATAATTCATTTCTTACCGACCCCGCTCTGGCTCACAGCAATAGAAAAGCAAAAACATTCTTAAGCTTGCTTCTTATTGCAACTTACACGCCATCAGAAACAGTTGCTTTATGTACATTAATATACCATACAACTGTGTTTCCCACAGTTTTGCAGAAACACATACACTGGCCTGAGCAGCACCAGTCAGTAAATCGGTGCTTCAGCAATCTTGCCATCGCCAGCCCATGCAGCCTTGAGACTGCAAACCTGCGCGCGTCAAAGCAGAGGTAGCAGAGTCTTCATTAGATCACCACTCAATGAGAACTAGAATCTCTTGCAGTCATTGCAAAAAGGAGATTACTTGGTTTTCTCCTTAAGAAACACAGTAATGTTTTCAAATCTATACTCTGGTCGTCATGCTTGCTAACATACCAGCAGGTGACTGTCAACAACATTTTATTTAAGTCATTTACTTTGTTCTAGTTTACTATGTCAGTTTTAATTTACTTGAACATAGCAAATTATGACAAGTATGAGAAGGTTAATTACAATCAAACGACACAGACTTCAGCACTGCCTGTCTGCTTAAGGGAGCAAATGGCAACTTCAAATCAGTGACACAGGAGAGAGAAGATAGGATGCATAATGCCATTTCAGATATCATTCGAATATCTCATACTGAAAGCTAATTCTTATATCAAAACCACATTTTCTCCTCTCGCCCTACAAAATACAGGCTGTAAACTCACGACAATTCAAACATTATTAAAATGCAAATAGTGTGAGAGACAGTTGTCTCAGCATTAACAAAGCATTGTAAAGAGTTTCTGTGGATGCTCCCTTTGTATATGAAATCTCAGAAAAGGACGTCTTCAGTCAGGTTAACCACTTAAAGGAGTATATTGAGAATACCAGTGTTTATTTCCTGACAGAACAGTAGCTCAAGACAATATTTAACATCTCACTTCATTATACTTAGCCTGAGAATATTAGTTTGGAAGTCACTCTCAACAGATTCTATATTTTCAGTAAGTGTAATGGGGAAGAATTAATATAATGTGAATGTCAGCATTTTACATTTGGTATACACTATGTAATACCTTTACATTCTCACACTGTGAACTCCCCCAGCAAACCAGATTACAATGAAGCACTAAGTCAGGTAAAAGCAAGAAAAATTAGATGATAGTTAGCCAAATCAGACGTAAGTCCTCCCCTCTTAAGCTTAAATAAGGTTTGGGATTTCATCAATATGTGTTAAAATAAACAGTGCTGACATTTTGGGAGAGAAAAAGCTGCCCTCTGCTTTGGTATTCCTGCCCACTAAGAATTTGCTGTTTTCAAGACCTCCCAAAGGCAACCACTGCTCATAGTCTCATTCCTGTGGTCTGTGGCAACCCTACCGAATGCATTTGTAAGGAGAGTTTAAGTGCAGGCAGATAATATTTTATTCTATTAAAGCAAAATCAAAAGCCAAACAGAAAGCTAAGGAAAAAAAATCATGGAATTCATCTCACTTACTATCTGACTGACAGGGACTTCTAAAAACATGCTTCTCGCTCCCATGAAGGTAGAAGATTTCAAAACCTAGAGAGCCCCTATGTATGACCATCACTCAACTAGATGGCACATCCATCTGCAGCCGCCCATGACTCCCCTGGTTAGAGCTCAAACAGGTAAAGCATCCCTAGGACCAAGTATGGGTAATGCCTTACAATCCTCTATGGCAGATGACTCCCGCTTGTCCTAGAAAAGTTATAAAGCGGTCTGTATACAAGCAGTAGCTCAGCATGTCTGAATGATCGAGTTCGGTAAGAAGGAATCCCATCTTGTCAGTGCTGGCTACTCCGAAGAGACAGGAAAATTAACAGATTGTATATAAGACCTCCCTGTAAGGCCTTCAGTGATGGTGGTCACCTCTAGCAGTTATGCCTCGTTAGAAACTGGTTTTTTTCTTTTCTTTAAACTTCCTAAAGCTGCCTTGCCAACTAACGGTATCCGCATAAGACTTGAGTGCAAATAAGACAAATGAACTCTACCTGGGCCTTTAATAAAGCAGAATTTACACATTTGATTTTCTTTAGAAGTGCTTGTTAGACACTGACTCTAACACAGCAAGCTACCTTTTAAAAATAGCCACCTTAATGAAAAGCATAGGTCTAAATGACTCGCAGACCTAGTCAGTCCTCCAAAGCGCTCAGAAAAACCACTCAGCTTCATGCTGACTTCAATCTGTCATCAAATCTAGGTTATAATTTAGGAGATTTGAAACTAAACACTAAATTATTTTTTCCAGCGCTTTCCACAATATGGTGACTAATGTTTAAATTACCTCCTTTGTCTAAAACGCAGCCCAAATAAGCTTGAAAGTGCAGTCATATCTATTTTAACTGGAAATTCATGACAAACAGCTCCTTCCCCAAACCCCAACATATCCTTATTTGGGACTTTTTTCCCCTTAAGTGTATGCATGGGAATGAACATTTATATCAATATTTTTTTCTCTCAAATAAAGAATTTGACATTTTAGAGAGCCATTAGATTATTATTACATTTTACTTCTTATGGGAGCTAACCACATCTCTCCTCTATAAAGCAGCTCACCCATCCACGGCTTCATGTAAAACTGAGAAATGTAGCAGAAGCAGAGTTAAACAAATGAGATGAAAACAGTTTCTGAGGTGTCAGGCAGCAACAACAAAGAAGAGATCACCAACATGGAAAGCAGTGTCAGCCACCCAGACTCCAGAAGAACCGCCCAGGCATCTTTGGCCAAAAGCCAGCTGCTTCTTCACACCTTCTGCTTCTTACCGTCTTACAATGATACAGGAACAACATGAGTAATCTAATACTACAACATCTAAATTTCCATCTGTGGTGTTTGGAGCTGTATGCCATCTCAACCATGTGGACAAGCAGAGAGCCTGCCACAAATGCATGGCTGTCAGGAAAATTGCTGAGCCTCGGGCAGGTCCAGAAAAGCCAGGAACATGGCAGAAGTCACCAGTAAAGAAACCTGATGATAAATATATTAAAAAGTATGAACTCTGTTGGTTTTAATAGGATATGCTACGGTTTTAATTCTTTCCAATTAAGGTCAGGAATACCATGAAGCACTTGTCTAACTCCTGAGTGCAAACAAGAAAACTTTGTTTCCCATCCAGTCCCTCAGACACTTCTTTCCTCCCTCCTATGCCACCCCAGCAGTGAGGGATGAACATCCACCCTTGAGGTGCATGAGTCCAGGGCTTGGCTGGCAAACGGCCACAAGGACAACGCCTATTTATGCTGCAGGGACAGTGCAACCAGCACGTCCTTGCAGTCTTCATTGCTGCAGGTCTCTTCAGAGAGGCTCCCCCAGACTGTCCCCAAAGGGACACTACCATAGCTGGTGGTGGCTGTGCACAGCAGACCTGAAGCCCTACAAATCACGTTACAGAATTATTACAGGAACAATTTCATGAACATGTACTTGCCAGAAGTAGTTAACTTTTCCACTACAGGTTCTTGCTTTTGTTGCCTTTAATCATTTCCAGGTATTGTTTATATGTTTATGTATTTAAGGTCAGTGGCTTAGCAGCATGTATTGCAGCTCTAATGTGCTAAGAAAAGCTATTTATGTCTTGATACGGCTGTCTACTACAGCTACAATTTGAAAGAATTCTTGTAAGGAAACCTCCAACTATTGCATCTTTCTAGACCTCAAGCTACCTGGCCAACAGGTGTCACCACACCTTTGTGGGAAAGAGAAGTCAAAGAGCAATTGCCAGAGTAAGTGCTGTAGGTGGAAATGATTTTGTTGACTGCAAAAGCTAAGCAAGAAAGATCGAAAAGCAGTAGTGATATCAAATAGTTAATTGCTGTAGTCAATAAACTGGTCAAGGAACCAATTATACTGGAAGCTCTAACACTGATTAAGTAAGGGTGCATAAAGCAGAATGCTCTAATTCCTCTGCTGTTCACAACCACCGTGAAAGAAGAGGAAAATTAGAAATCCCATCTGATACAGTTAACTAAAGAGTTTTTCCTTCCCACATTCTGGCTTTAGAAAAAGTAGCTTTTATCCTTCCCAGCTCAAAACACTTAGGGGATAACATTCAGAGCACACTCTCAGCATATGAAGCAATTAACTGCTTTTGTGGGCAACTAATCACTGATGCAAACCAGATGCAAAACATCTGACAGTCACAAAACCTGGTGAGATTTTTCCCAATGCCACAAACATTACTTCAGCTATAAGGCAAGACAAAAGTAAGTTAGTAGTGTTTGACAGGCACAATATGTGTTATTATTACCTCAGGTGGTTTTGCGGTTCTGTGCCACAGACATGACTTCCTACTGACAATATCCTGGAATTTTTCGAAGGCAGTAATTTTTCCAAAACTGAGCATAAAAAAAGAGGCCCCAACACAATGCAGATGTGCAATTCAGCTATTAATAGATGCTTGATCCTGTAGCTACGACTTACCTTTCTATTAGGCTATTAGGTGGTGCAACAGATACATACACAGTTAAACTAGCAGCAGTGTCTCTCAACTGGCATTTAGCTTTGTTTCAGATCTCTGGAAAATCCTGTACACCTGAAAATCAGCCTGCTTTTCCCAGCATTACTAAATAACCCATCTTCCTGAAGCCGTTAATCTTCGATGATACCACCACTATCTTTCAGGAAGACATTTATTTTCCAAACTGTCAACTATTAATTTATTCTTATTCCACACTTTACTAGAGGAAGGTGGCAAGCGCCCTACTGATGAGTCAGGGCACCACAATTTTGCTTCTCAACAGCTGAAAGATGATCTTGCATGGCAGAGGACAGGTTTTATTTAATCAGTGTCTCACATTTTCCTGTGGTCTGATGCTTAGGAACAGTTTATCCAACAACTCTGGTCAGTACACATATTTTCCTTAGTGTGGTTTTTTCCTATTCTTTACATCCCACATTCACAGTGGTGCCAACTTAACTACCTGAAACCAAGAAAAACCAGTTACCTGTAAAGGTACTAAACACTCACACTGCTTAGCCAGTTCAAGCTAACTTGAACTATTTTCAGCATATGAAGGGCGCAGCCCATATTTAAACCGTGTAAGCTTCTTTTAATCCATTTAGAGACAACTGTCCCTTGACAGATCATCACATATCCTTTTATAATTAAAGAATGCCTGCAAGTTAGCATCATAAACTGTGCATGCTGGAGAGATGTGCTTTTCAAAGGAAAGCAACAGGTGTAGGGCATATTCTATACTTGAAAAACAAAAGCGTAAATAGAGACAAGTAACATCACTTGTGGCACCCAAACAATGAGATGAGCGCTTAGGAAGGAAAAAATGACACAGATTACACAGTGGACTGAGGTAAAATAGACTTGAGCATCATTGGATCAAGTAAGCTGCCTGTACATTGCCAGATTTTCAGTCATAGAGAATCCATAGTAGAGAGAACAGTGAAAATTATTCTTTTCCCATTCTTAACATTGGGATAACAGGAGCAAGACAAAGTCAATTTTCAGAAGATTTGAAAGAAATGCTATTAAGCATGCCACACAATCCAGATGATAAATCAAATACAAACCCTATATTTTCTGAAAAGGGAGGACAAGGAGTTTCATTCTTAAATATATCCATGTACCATTCAAATTAACAGGTAAGAAGAGTCATATTCTAAGAAATGTTCCAGCTTTCCAAAATGTAAGCTTTGCTGTTTATCGAGGTTTGGCCAGGAGCTCAGGAAGCGCCACTGCTCACGTATGACTGGAGCCACTGCCAAATCCCAAGGCTACTTCAGGTTCTGGGAAGTAAATCAACAGGGCTTTAGAAACTTTTTGATCAGAAAACTTTTGGACCTGGGTCAAACAGCTTCAAGTTTGCTATCTTTCTGGCAGTCTCATTAAACTATTGAACTCAATGGATATTTAACAACATTAGCATTGGAGACTCAAAATTAGGAGCAAGGACGTTTTGCCTAACACTTGCAGAAGGTCACTGTTTTCTCAACTTTCTGATATCTTCCTACTAACACTTTTCTTTCTGTAACTAGTACAGGAAAGTCAGAAAAATATATGTATTCATCAGTGTCACAAAGCATTACAAGCAGTACAGTCATGCCAGCCTCAAGAAGTTTTTCATCAGGCTGTTTGTTAAATTGGTAACACAGTCCAAATCAGATCTCTGCTGATGTATTCCTCAGTAAATTACAGCTAACATGAAACACATCAGACTTCCAAAGTGAAGCTCCTCATGCAGAAGCACAGACTTCCACTGTATTTCCTAGCCTGAGATCTTGACAGCTTTGCTCTTGGGCTCCTCTGTATGACATAACTTTCTGCAGTTGAATCAGAGACCGCTGAAGGTTTCCTCTAATAAAAACCCAAGGGGAAAAAAAGACACAGACAACATGATGACAACGATGATGACAAGACTAGTTTACATCATGGTGAAAGTATCTCTTCATCTTTATGTTCCAGTTCTCAAATGCTCACTGGCACAAAATATGTCTCAGCAACTGGCAAATAACATTAGCTGTTACTACCAAATGTTTTCATAGCACCTCTAGGATTCTTGTCTTCATTTTGCTATAGGTTTGTTATGGTATAATGATTAAGCCACCTTCAATTTTCTCATCCTGATCTTTAATTAATCATCCTGTGTTTAATGATCTTAAATTAAAGCAACAAGCACAAAACAAATACCGCTGGCTATATTAATGAATGTAAAATGAAGTAATTTGAAGGGAAACAAACACAAAGTGAACAAATTAAACTACTTCTGTCACTGGTAACATTACAAATTTAATGTGCTTTATTCAGGCAGTAACGCCGCATATTTTTTAACAAAAATATGATGCCCATGACACTAAGAAGATTTTGGAAGCTAAGAGGGGATGTCTCTCTATCTTGGGTTCAATCATTTGGACAGAAGAGCTTTAAGTGTTTCATATCCTCAAGCCACATAGAATCCTGTCCAGTTGCTGCATTAAGATGCTGGTACATACAATTTAAAGTCTCTCATTTTTTTCCGTGAATAAAACATAACATTTTCAGACTGCCCACACAGGTCAGGCTTGCTCTAACCTAATGACTATAGCCAGTGTAAAAATGGAGTAGGCAAAATATGAGAAGTAATTTTTTACCCACTAAGAGAGGAGCAATTCTCCCAAGAAAAAAATAATAATTCTTCCATATCTAACCTTATCATTACCTCTTTTAACAAATGC